>MU227855.1:1144542-1156058 GCA_018584345.1 Thuja plicata
GAGACACTAAATGAGTTTTATACTTCTCAAAATATAAATTACAACTGAAATATAATGACACTTCAAGTGGGAAGCCCCAACTATGTAGGCCAAACAATTACATAAATAATTAAATAAGAACTACAAAAACTAGGATTGCAAGGTGCATGATGCCTATTCACATAGAAATAAGAAATAATAAATTCACAATATGAGGGGGTTTAAATAAATTTCGGTCTAATACTATGTAAGAATAGTGAAATATTTCACAAATCCAAGAACTATGAAACCAACAAACCTTCCATACGTAAATTTATACAAACAAAGTAAGAGGACCAATGAAAACAACAAAGTAATTTTATTGAGAAAGTTGAATGTAACCATTGTTTTGGTTACAAAATATAAATAATATTATGCTCGTGTTAGAACAAGGCAATAAATAAATATTACATGCTAACTAAAAGTAGAAATCCATGATAGATAGAGCTAGTTACTATAGCTTGATGTGCATAATAGGCGTAGCTAACTAGATGAACTAGCATGATAAGAATATAACTCAATGTACACTAGATAAATGTCAATCAAATACATAAATCAATATAGACTAGATTTAAATACCAATTAAGTGCATAAATCAAAGACACATGATTTGTGACACAATTACACAAGTTAGCACATATTATTAGGCACATATAATGTAATATAATAAAACTTATTAAACTAAAAAGAAAATAAAAATGCACCAAAATGTCAACTCTTAGCATCAATTGCATCTAAAAGAGCTTGGTCTGGAGGGAGCACTATCATAATGATAATTTGTTGTCTATCTTTGTTACCTGAAATGTGTTGTGAATCCTTTTATTTCATACTAAAGGGGATGCTAAAATACTTTAAATATTCAAGATTTGTCAATCTTTTATTGTAATTATGTTTTATAACCTTTTAAGAGCCAAGGACTAAGGGGTATATAAAGCATGTGAGCCTAGCTAAAATGTGTGGATTTATCTCACATATATTAAACCTTACAGATAATAAATTTTGTCACCCATTTTGGTTCACATAAAACATTTTTTTGAAACGAACCAATTTTAGACAATTTTCCAATCAAAGAATCATTTAGCTTAATGTGTTCTTTGTTTCAAATAGAAAGTCAATCCCAAATTTAAAATCACAGTACATTAATACATTATATCTACTCTTCTATATTACTTTTATTTTTTATATCCCAACTCAAATAATTTCTTTCCCATACTTAAATTTACTACTTTTGCCACACGTTAAGTATTACTAAAACAAATCATACAAACTACATGGATCCATTATTTCATCAATTTGAGAACTTGCTTTTATTGTCTTCTAAAATGTATTTTTTAGTGGATCTTAAAATTGAAATTGGATTTCATATAGAAGAATCATTATTTTGATATTTCTTTGAGTAAACATTAAAAAATGAGAGACATTCATTCTATCAAAATTATTTGGGCAACAATTGAGGCATAATCTCTTATATCATACATTTGAAATTCGAATCTTAGTAGATGACCTAATCAAAAAACATACCATCAGCCCCACTAATTAGATTCAACCAATTGTACAACAACCAATTTACACAATCTTATCATATCTAACCACCTCCCCACTATCTATCTCAATTACCCATTACCCCTTAGCACATGAAAACAATCAATTACATCAATCATATAACAAATGGGACCCAAGTAAGTTTTAGAATCTTTTTGTGTGATATACTAAGTTTCCATTTCCAAAAGATGTAAACCATAACACCTTTGGATGCGCTGTATCAATTTCAATCTACATCCAAACTAAATGGTACAAATTAATATACGCAAAGATTATATGCCAGCATCAAATACACATAATATATTTGATTACCGTTTACTAACTTTTCTCTAATCTGATCAATAAATACACGCAAAATTTATACGCTCGCATCAAATCTGTTTATCTTATCGGGTATAGATAGAATATATCTGATTGCCGTTCACTCACTTTTTCTTTTTCTCATCCCATCAATAAATAATAAATAATAAATAATAAATAATAGAGTTGAATGTTTGGTATGAAATTTGGGCTTACAAGAATTGGTCTACCAATTTGAATAGTCAATATTGAAACGTGAGCAGAGTTTTAGGCGAACAAAGATTGTTTATTTATTCCATCTCATATTATTTTTTCTTGCTTTGGTCCACATCTTTAGGAATTATTGTTAGATTTTCGCATCCATTTCTCAGCGTCACGCTAAAGATAGAAGTAGCTTATCTATATTTATTTTCATAATATATATATATTAAATACACCGATAGATATATTTCTCTAGGCGCCTATTACATTACTAGCTTATGTATTTAATATATAGATATTATGAAAATAAATATAGATAAGCTAGTAGCACCCGCAGCACATGGAAGACATATATGATAACTACAATTGCAATTTATTTGTTAAGAATATTATCCATATTTCTCAAAAATAATATATATTGAGAATATTTTAGAAAGTATTTTTTAGACATGTTTTGTTTTTTTAACAAAAAAATATCTGATTATAACTAATATTAATAAAATCTATAAATTTTTAACATGTTTGAGAACTTATTTGTAAATCTCTTTTGTGGTTATGTATTGCATGAATATCTAATATTCATTTATATTCATTTATTTTCATTTATAAAATTGATGTTATACATGCTATAATTTTAAAAAATTACATTCATTGTTTAGATATCAAACGGACTTGCGTTGCAATGAACCAAACTTCATCATACAAATTTCAGATACAGATGATACTGTAAATGGGCCGCCTCCACCGAGCCCTATCGTTTCTGTAGCTTCAAGCGAATACACAGAAACACCCATTGAAAATGTAATGAAAAAGATTTGTGGCCATCTCACAAAGATGGTAAATGATGTTGAGAACATATCACAACAGATAGAATTTGTTGACGTGTGAAATTGTTACTATATAAATCATAAACCATAACAAAACCTTGAAGAACAAACCACATACCTGACATCAATAATGAAAAGTTTATCAATGGTTCATATAACTCTTATTTAATAGTTCTGAAATAATCTACACAAATCATTAAAAGTTTATAATGGTTCATATAACACTTACTTAATAGTTATGAAAGGACAATGTCAAGACTACACGAAGAACACTTCATTGTAATGATGTAGATACATTACATATTCTTCACTGATTAGAATGGTATTACGACCTTTATTTTTCAAATGATCACGATATACTTCTTCCATAAAACCTGGAAACGCAACCACTTTTGTATATGTCTCCTTAACCTTGTGTGCAACATCTTTCATTTTCATTATTTCAAGCTCTTCAACATAATCAATGGATAAGGCAAAATTTTCAATATCTTGAAGAATTTTTGAACAACACTCTAAAACAAATCCTGCGCACTTGTTAATAGGTGTTTCAAAAAAAGCAGTAGAGTTGACAGAGGTTTCGGGACTTGCTTCAAAAATTTCAGATTCATTTTTTGATAGATCCATAGTTTGAAATATTCCTTGAGCATTAACAAATTATCAAATCAATATCAATATATATATGATTTTGGAGATTGAATATAACCATAAATAACAAAAAAGTAAAATATACATTTTCAATTTTCCATATTTATATACATGCAAGTTACTATAGATGCAATTGTTTTAAATTGTATTTAATTTTAAGTTTATATAACTGATGTGTATATATGATTTATGATTTTAGAGATTAAATTAAAACATACATATTGAAAAAGATAAATTTTCAATTAATATCATTTAGTAAGGCAAAAACATATATTTTCATTTTTAAGAAGAGTTGCGAATAGAAATTTAACTAATAATATGTTACTTCAAAAATATAGTCATTGATGCAATTGTAAAAAAAATACAAATACTTCATTATTATTCTAAACATTTGAGTCTATTTTCTTCAGCCTTTCATTTTGAAAGTTGTATGCCATTTTTCATTTTCTCATAACGGTCATATGTGAATGGTGGCGATATTCTAAGGCCTTGTAGAGACTTCACACGAGATATAGCCACAAATGTCAAACCTGCTCTTTCTTTTGGCCCTATATCAATTGTAGCTTTTGAAAGAGTCAGTCCCTGAGATTTATGAATTGTCAATGCCCATGCCAATCTTAATGGAAATTGAAGTGTTCTACCCCTTTGTATTGATATTATTAAAACTATATTTGGGTGACGATCTTCAAATGGTATTCCAGAGTAATTGTCAAATTCAACCATAACATATGTTGGAGGTTCAGGTGGTGCACTTCCTGGTTTGTAGACAATCTTTCAAATATACCCCAATGCTCCATTTACAAGACCTGCCTCTACCCAAAGATTTGAAGTCAACATCACTCTTGAATTATTACTGATTAATAATTCAATATCAAGCTCACCATTTGAACAATATTCTATTGTATTCACACTTCCTATTTTTGTTGCAACGCTTCGTGCAACAGGATGCTTCAATGGATATAACATTATCTTGTTATGATTATAAACATTGTCATTTGTGGAGAAAAAATGGATACAATTCTGAAACTCTTCATTTGTTGCAACATTTAAATTCATTGGAGTTCTCATCATAAGCAATTTCCAGTCATCAATTTGTGGGTTTGCATCTCTAAGATTTGTCAGAAGTTGACGAAATCTTTGTTGTTCAATATTTTCTCCATCTTGTCTAAAACTTTTATCTAAAGTAATCACTATTTTTAATTCCTCCCACAATAAATTTCCTCATCTTTTACTGTCATATGTTGGCCTATCATTCACCAGAGGCAATTGACCCAAGTCTCCAACAAAAATCATAGATATACCTAAAACATAATACAAAATAAACATTTCAAAGATGTACAGTATTTCTATCATATTTAATAATTACATATTGTATTAAAACTAACATAAAATAGTAGTTGGTATTCATAAAATAGTAGATGTACCTGCAAAGCTTTTATCTAAACCATGGAAAAATGCTTGCCTCAGCCGACAATCTATGTTTTCCAACATATTCTGGCCAACGAAGCTCATTTCATCTATCAAAATATATTTGATATGTGTCATTTCTTCTTGGAAACTTGTAAGACGTGTGCCTTCTAGCTAAGAAAAATCTCTTATTGGAATTCTTAATTTTGAATGAATTGTAAAAGTGCCAATATTGAATGCTCCAACTCCTGTTGGTGCTAGTAAAAGAAGGGGAGAAGGATCCGACATTGCTGCATTTTGAAGTGCTTCATGAATGACACCAATCAGATATGACTTTCCTGTACCTATTGTTCCTTGAATTATCATTAACAAAGGCCCTCTATTTTCATTGCTATGGTAGTGTGTCATAATAATGTCCTTTTCCTTTTGTTGTTTATTGCTGAGGTTTGTGTAGTTGATGCATTGTGGAATATCATCATATATAAGACATCCATATTTCTTCATATTTTTTAATGAAATTGATTGCTCCCATAGTATACTCTTCACCCTGATATTCATTAGACCAATTTATATTTCTATCGATGTCTCTTCTTCCCAACATATCTATTTTTGAAACTTGGATATTTTGACCATTATGAAGTCTAGATATGATTTCCCATTCATGCTCTATGGTATTTCCTGCAATAGCTCCATCGTCTTCAATTTTAGAATTATTATTATTTTGTTCTTCCTCTATAATTGTTTCTCTTTGCACATGCCAAGAATTATAATTGAATGAGTCCCACTTTTCTACTATGGAGTTAGTGTCCTCACCAATATCCCTCTTAAATTTCACCCTTGAATTTTACCCTACTTTGACTTGCATGTGAATCGCTATAAATATATGTCACATGAAAGTATCTTGATGCTTATAAGATGGGATATAGATAAGTATGACAACTTTTACACATTCTTCCCACAATCAGAATCTCATATTTAAATTGACAAGTACAAAAGAAAAAGTTCCAATAATTAGCATCTAATATTTATTTAAAATATGCTTAAATGATAATTAATCAAGAGTATTTGTGATTGAAAAGTTATATGAAAACTACACAAAGAGAACCTTTAAGAATTGTGTGAGCCAGAAGTACATTTTTAGCATGGTGGGAACTATAAGACTGAAGTTGCAATGTGACACAAAGCTTGTAAAATAGCATGAACCTATAACGTGGTATTAAGCCTATAAAAGAGTATGAAGTTATAACATGGCATGGAGTTCTAATGTGCATGGTCATTGTAAAAAAGAATGAACGTTTTAAACTGAGAGGGGGGTGAATCAGTATTATAACAATTATTTAAATTCTTCAACCACTTGAACATTAACCATACAATTGCAATAAAAGAAAGAACATAAAAAAATAACACAGAACTCATAACACCATGATTTGTTTACGGGGAAACCCTGGCCAAGGGAAAACCCCAGTGGGGATGATACCCACAAGCATGCACTAAAGTATAATGTCCCTGTTAGGAGACCTAGCCCTGTTAGGAGCTAAATATTACATAGTACATTTCCTTGTTAAAGGAATAAAAACCCTATTAAAGGTTCACAACACCCTGTTAAGGGCCAATGAGCTTAAATCTCTTACAATGTAATTATGTTACAAAAGGTTCTCAGTGATGAACAAAAACAAGCATCACAAATGCTTTGATAGTTCCTTTATAGCTCTGTCATTCTCTGCTCTTCCATTCACATGTCTTCTCTGCATATCCTTCCCTTTCTCACAACTCCCAATGTTTACCAAAAAGATCTTACATATATATCCTTTTAACTTTACAAAGTCAGCTCTCAGAATAAATATTACAAACATTGTCAAGTCGGCCTTCATTTCATAATAAAATTAATATAGTAAACATTAAATGTATAGTCAATGCTCTTGCATATTCAAAGTGTAGACTATCAAAAACAAAAATATGTCTTCGATTTCCAGGGGTCCAAGTCTTGCTCCTTTATTCTTCATTGTTGTCCAACTTCTCTGTATCGTTGTTCTCTACTATCTATCAGTCTTTAAATCCTCATAACTCATCATAAACTTAACCAAATCAAAATCGATCTTAGGTGTATGTCAGACATACTCCATACAATCTTTCACTAAGCTTGCACACCTTAATTCATCAATCTCTGTCTTTGTCATCCAAAACAATATTGTATCTTTGTTTCTATACTTAGTCAATTTTGGACATACCGAAACTTAACTTCAAAACAATCGATCTTAAACCTAGATGTGTTGCCATAAATGACAACCAAAAAGTGAATCATATTACCCAATTTGATCACTTTCCAACAATCTCTCCCTTTGACATTGATGGCAACACTTAAAAAAAAGGTACTAAGTGTTCCAACAAAACAAAACTGTCTCCACTTCTTCTCCTTATCTTTTTCATTTTCTTTTCTTTATATATATATATATATATATATATATATATAGTTCTCTCTTCTCTTCTTCATTCATTTTTTTTGTTCTCTCTTCTCTTCTCTCCCTTTGACAACAATGACAAAGGTGCATACAAATAAGTATCACTTCTTGATCACAAGCTTTAGAATGTCTTGGAAGGAATCTTCCAAAATCTTCACTTCGGAGCTCCATGTCTTAAACAAAATCTGACTTATATGAATCAATCCATTCAATGCAAAAGATGTAGTTTCAACATTCTTCAAGTCTGTGGGTAAGCCTTTAGCCAATGAATCTGTAGTCTTTTCTAAATCTGTTAGATGTGCCTCAAGTATTGATAGCTTCAGAGTAATGAAGTTCCTCGGTAAATTGAATCTATTAAGTACTCTCTCCTTCTCATTCTCCAATACACTGATCTTAGCCAATATATTTTTCACTTCTGTGTCTAATTCTATAGTGGTCTGTGAATATGTTTCACAACCATCCATTAATCTATTCAAAGTTTCCCTTTCCTTGGCAATAATATCTTCAACATTCTGAATGTGTCTGATAGGATTCATGTTGTAACCAAATAACTTTCTCCCATGTGTAATGCAGTTCTTTTCATTTATCTGACAAGTTTTCACAACTCCTAAGTCCCATGAGATGGACTTGCATACCTTTATCAGATTCTTCTCTTCATATGTTTTCTCTGCTTTCTCCTCTACAGTCTTTAGAAAATTTTCAAAATGGCCATCAAACTCATCAAGTGTGACTTTCAAGTTCTCAATATCATCTTTGTCCTGGAATACTAAGGGTACTGGAAGCAATTTACTCACAGTATCAATAGCTCTTGAAATCACCTTTGTTTTCTTATCTCCTTTCTATACTAATTTCTCCTTTGCTTTGTTTAGTATGGTGAATGCCAGTTTCACCAGCTCATCTTCATCCATGTTATCAACATTTACATTACTACTTTCCAACAATAAGCTAGATGGTAAAGTTACCTCTTCCTTCTCATCTTCTTTTTGCTTAGTCTTCTATCCTTCATCCTCTTTCTGCTCATCTTCCTTATTCTCCTCTTCCTTCTCAGGTTCATCAGCAATAGAAGTGTCCATGGTTCCTGCAATAGGGTCCTTCTCATCTTGTGAGGGGTCTAGTGTTACTGCCACACTAGAAACATAGAAATCTGCAGTAGTGTCTTCTTTACTCTCTTCATCATTAGTCTCTGTGTCCTTTGTGTTGTCATCCATTCCCAATTGTGTAGGTAAATCTTTCTTAGGAGGTTGGGGCTTGACAAAAGTAGTTCTCAACAGTATCTTCTCAAGTGCCTTCTAATTTTCCTCAGTCACTTCATCATATTTCCTCGCCATTATCTTTAGTAATTTTGTCTTTGTCCTCAACAGGGGTTTAACTTATTTGACTATAGTATCTCTCTCTTGTACAGATAACACAGGTAGCATGTCATCAATATCTATGTTTCTAATCTGATCATCTTCAACTTGTGCCAAACATTTTCTGCTTTCCAATTTTGTATACAAATCTGAGGGTATGCTTCCTTCAACTTCCAAAAGTGTCTTCTTGAAACTAAGCATGTGTTCTATTACAATGTCTTCAATTTTTTAGTTTATCTGCTTCTTCATATCTTTCATAATATTTATCAATTGAAACCAATTTTCCTTGTTCAATTGCTCTTTTCTCCAGCATTTTAATGTCAGGTTTCCATGCTTTATTCTTCTCATTTTTCTTCTCTTCTTCCTCAGCTATGCTCTTCTCTTTTGTCTGCATACTAGATCTAGTTACTCTAGGAGTAAATTCCTTCGCTTGTCCTGCCTGCTGCTATGGTGGAGGTGTGTTATCAACCATAATTACTTCAGGGGTGGAAGGGGCATTAGTGCTTCCACTAGCTACTCCAAGGGATTTATCTGCCATCTTCTTCTTCATATCTTTCAGTTATTCCTCAGATAGACCAGCCTTTACTCCACAGTCATGAATAAGATTAGCAATCTTTCTCTTCCTCTATCCTCTATACTGTTCTTCTCTTACCTTCTCTGACTTCTCCTCATATGTTCCCCATCTCTCTTCTGATGTATCAAATTTTGATGCAAGAATATGTTCTACTTGCATGGTGAGTACTTCAAAACTCACTTCATAACCCATAGGGTAACACCATTTCTTTCTAGGGTTCACTACCTCAAAACATACACAGTCTGTTTCAACCATAAAACAAATTATGTCCTTGTAGTTCTCAACTATATCCTCATGTAGTATGTATCTACTCTTCATTTTTCTTTGTAGAATTTTGATCATTGCAAACAGTTCTCCATCTACCCAAGTAGTGTTCTGTCTCCTGTAACTCTGTGAAATCAAAATTCCAGTGGGAACTCTAGTTTTCTAGCCACTAGGATGTAAATGATAGGGAGCCTCCTTGATAACCTTTTGAGTTTTCTTGAAACTCTTAATAGGTCTCTCTTAGGACCTCTAGGGCTTCCTCAATCCACCCTTCAACACCTTGAAGACTCAGCTCTTCCTCTCCAACCAAGGAAACTAACTATCATGTTAAAAAACACCATTCTTGTGTTCTACAAGAACCTTCCACTCAAACAACTCCAAGCCCTAAACTTAAATTTGGGTTTACAAGAGGGTTAGGGCTTCAAAATACTCCATCTTTGGATTGCAACCCAGCTCTGAAGCCATCAAATTGGTCCATGTTCCCATCGAGTTCTAGATTCCTACTTTCTAGGCCTTGTAGCCTTTTTGCAAATTAGGCCTCCTAGTTTTTAGGAAACAGAAAAAATAGAAAAAATATTTCAAAGAACCCCAAAATATCTTCCAGTAGTCTTCAAGTAAATAAAAAACCCACAAGGATTTTCTAGGTCTTAGGGTACAGTACTGTCCGTACACCGTACTTCTTGAAAATGGCTTCTTTCTTGTTTTTGGACCAGTTTGAGGTCTTGGGATTCAAAACTTGGTATGTTGGATTCTTGGGAACTCCTCCACCTTAGGGAACACCTGAAAAACACCATGAAACACATCCATGGCATTCTTGGCTCATGAGAACACCTCCTGCACTTTATAAATCAACTGTCACTTGCTTCCTCTAACCGGGCTATGAGTTTAGCTCGCCTAGGGCAAGTGCTTAAAAATACAAGCCGGCACTCTGAGAGCTCCTCCTTCTATAGAATGGTAGCTCTATGGAACTAGTCCCCATTCCTAGATGTCCGTATAGAACCAACGGTGGGAAGTGGAGTTAGGTCCACATCTTTGCCCCTTGTCCAAAACGGGACAGCAAACAGTCCAAAACTAAAAGAATTTTCAAACGAAAAACAAAGAACAAATACAAAGCAACTTAATGAATGAAAAATATTGGTAACATGTAGAACCACAAACTCCAATGATCACAGATTTAATTTCAATCCATTCAATACAAAAAAAAACACAAAAATGCTTCAAATCTGCTATTTTTTCCAGAAAACTCTTGGCTCCCAATAACAGTCCGTACAAAAATGATTTCTCTCCCTCGATTAGGGTTTTTCCACCTTATATATGGTTAAACCCCATGTTCCAACCCTTATATGGGTTTAAAAAACTCTTAACACCTCGAAATCCCTATAGACAACAAAAGTTGTCAGCAACTTTTAAAAATTGCTAATGTTGCATAGCAACATTTTCATCTTTTGACAACAAACACTTTCTAAGTGTTTACTCCACCTTATCTAACCTTAGTTAGACCACCTAGGGTATCTATGGACCCTAAAACCTTCTATGACATCATCCTAACATTTGATGACATCATCAAGTACACCTTATTTAAATGGAGCCAAAAAGAGCTATTTACACAAGAAAAGAAGCACAAAATGAAAACAACCTAAACTACTCTTGGTCAACATGACCTTATATATTTACATTGCCCTATTAGAGGGTCTTACACACACTAGCACACCAAAATGACAAGAGACTACTATATTTGCTTGGCATCTCCAGGGTGCTCCTGCACCATACTACCAAGGTTAAGAACTTATGTCACCTCTGGGAACAGGAGCTTAGGATCAATTCCCTACTTCTTGAAGTCACTCTCAGCCACCCAAGTAGCCTCAGCCTCTAACATGCCTGCCCACTGAATGAGATGTTCCAGATAGGTGCCTTTCCTTGTCTTTTTCTT
>MU227855.1:1172220-1194755 GCA_018584345.1 Thuja plicata
ATGTTTCTTTGCTTCAGCTAGTTCACCTTTCACAATCTGATTGTATTTCTCCAGTTCCAAGTATTTGTTCTTGTAGCTGTCAGCTTCATCTTTCATTTGATTCAATGCATTGTTCAAGGTTTCTTCAGCTTTCTTCTTAGCATCCTCTTGTATTTGTATTTGTTTAGCCATATTCTTGTTCTCAAGCTTTAGAGTCTCAATCTCTTCTTTCAATTGCTTCACCTGATCTGAATTGTCCTCATCTGAATCTTCTTTTATCTGAATCACGAGATCTTCTCTCTGATTTCTGGAAAGTTCAAGTTGTTCTTTCAATTTCTTTATGAATTTCTCAGCTCTTCAGAGGTTAAACTTCAATTCTCCATTTTTTGCTTTAGCATTGTCAAGATCTTCAAGTGCAGCTTCAAAGTTCTCCTGCAAACCATTCAAATCCATTATGATCTCCCTCAAGCTATTAGGCTTTCTCTCCAAGGGCCAAAAGCTCTGATAGCAATTGTTAGGATTGGATAATACTGAGAGGGGGGTGAATCAGTATTATAACAGTTATTAAATTCTTCAACCACTTGAACATTAACCATACAATTGCAGTAAAGGAAAGAACATAAAAAAATAACACAAAACTCATAACACCATGATTTGTTTACGAGGAAACCATGGCCAAGGGAAAACCCTGGTGGGGATGATACCCATAAGCATGTACTAAATTATAATGTCCATGTTAGGAGCTGAATATTACATAGTATATTTCCTTGTTAAAGGAATAAAAACCCTGTTAAAGGTTCACAACACCCTGTTAGGGGCCAATGAGCTTACAACTCTTACAATGTAATTCTGTTTCAAAAGGTTCTCAATGATGAAAAAAAAAAAGCATCACAAATGCTTTGATAGTTCCTTTATAGCTCTATCATTCTCTGCTCTTCCGTTCACATGTCTTCTCTGCATATCCTTCCCTTTCTCACAACTCCCAATCTTTACCAAAAAGATCATACATATATATCCTTTTAACTTTACAAAGTTGGCTCTCAGAATAAATATTAAAAACATTGTCAAGTCGTCCTTCATTACATAATACAATTAATATAGCAAACATTAAATGTATAGTCGGTCCTCTTGCATAGTCAAATTGTAGACTATCAACAACAAAAATATGTCTTCAATTTCCAGGGGTCCAAGTCTTGCTCCTTTATTCTTCGTTGTTGTCCAACTTCTCTGTATCACTGTTCTCTGTTGTCTATCAGTCTTCAAATCCTCATAACTCATCATAAAATTAACCAAATCAAAATCGATCTTAGGTTTATGTCAGACATAATCCATACAATATTTCACTAAGCTCGCATGCCTTAATTCATCAATCTCTGTCTTCGACATCCAAAAAAATATTGTATCTTTGTTTCTGTACTTAGTCGATTTTGGACATACCAAAACTTAACTTAAAAACAATTGATCTTAAACCTAGATGTGTTGCCATAAATGACAACCAAAAAGTGAATCATATTACCCAATTTGATCACTTGCCAATAGGTATTAAGCCTATAAAAGAGTATGAAGTTATAACATGGCATGGAGTTCTAATGTGCATGGTCATTGTAAAAAAGCATGAACGTTTTCCCAAAAAATGCTAGTAATCTTAGCTTAAGGTTCCATTTACTTTGCAATCCTATGTACATTTTATGCATCTCCAACACTCTAGGAAACTGTTCTTAAATGCTTAGGGTGTAATTAGAAAATAATTTATTATTAATATTTCTTCAGAATTTTAGTATTAGTTGTTATATAAATTCATAAAGGAGGTGGAGGAGCCAATGATAGTTACAAACCCATTTTTGTCAAATTTCTCTAGTTGGGCTATGATAATATGTCAATTTCTATAGTAATGGAGTGTTTTGCATGTTGTTGGTGGGTATTGTTGTCAGGTAAAATTGGCTCTTGTTCAACTAGCTCCAAAATTCAAATGACATAATAAAATTGACATCAAGGTGTGGGACCCTTACGAATGAGGCTAGATATCTAGAGAAGGTCAAATTCCTCTCTAATCTAGATGTAGAGATGTTGATCTAGCTTAGCACTAACAACTCTAGAGTTAATCAGGACTTCATCAACTTGTTGGAGGAAAATGAGAGGCAATGAAAAATATTGAAGGGATGGTGATGCATTGAGATAAACATATATTTGTTCTTGCCTAGTATTGCATAGAGATTTTAAAAAGTTACTAAGGAAACATACAAAACCCTTTATTTCACCAAATTAACAAAATTAAACATGAAGGTTGAGACCTATAAGACACCAAAGAGGTATAAATAACTCACAATCAACGCATACAATAGCTTAGCAAAATAAATAAATTCTAATAAAGATATTATGTATAGAGATACCATTATACATGAATAGACATACTAAGTTTTACATAGTATATGTATGAAAAAAGATGAGGTAGAAATTAAATGAGAATAATTCATTAATATTGAGGCATAGGAAAAGTTTCAAGTATAAAGGTGCAAAAATGCACAACTCCATATAGAGAACTGAGGAAAGAACCATTACAATAAGCACAAATGTACATTTTGTTCATCAAAAGGATTCTAAAGGAAGATAGGGCATGTGAATAGGCAAGAAACTCTACTTCCCCACATTAAAAATCTATGCAGACATGAATTCTTCAAATCCTAAGATGAGGGCACTAGAAATTATGCCCCAAAATTGATGAATCTATGGAAGAAGTGCACAAACTCCCATGAAATTCATTGTAAAAATCACAAACAGGGATGACCCTTTAATATAAATGAGCCCGCAATCAATAAATAAGAATGGAGATGATCTACTTTATTGGAATCCATGAAAAAATCATTTAAAAATACTCTTATAGCTCCATAGATCAAAATATATTAGTTGTATGAGACATTGCCGCATTAGTGGCAATTTTTGAATTGAAATGTGCAAATTTGGTAGACGTGTCTAAAAATCTTGATGAGACTTGAAATTTAGATAGAACTAAAGGAAATAGGAACTTGAGGGTGATAAGAATTCAATAGTGATAGGAGCCGGAAGGAAGAGGGGAGCAAGAATAAAGAAGGAACCTGGACCTTTGGACTTGTTCCAAAAATCCTTACAGGAACACAAGCTCTAAGGAGATAAAAGGTGACAAGAAGTTGAGGGACAAAAAGAAATTGAGTGTAAGGAAATTAGTGATAAAAGGAAGTAGGGATTGGGAATAGTGAGGGAACATGCACTATTGGACTTGATCAAAATATTCTCATGAGATCTAATGTTTTGACAAATCCAAAGGTGATAGGAACTTAGGAGTGACAAGAACTCAAGGATGGAGAGAAGCGGGGAGTGGGAATAGGGAAGGAAATTGAACCTTTGTACTTGTTCCAATATGCTCATGGGACCCAAAGTTGTGATAAAACCAAAGGCAATACAAACTTAGTGGAAACAAAAAATTGGGTGCTCTAGGAACTTAGGAGTGAAAATAATTCATGGATGGAGGGAAGTGAGGAGTGAGAATAGGGTTCAAGAACATAGACCCTTGGGCTCAGTCCAAATATCCTTGTGAGACCTAAATTTTTAATAGGACCAAAGGTGACATGAACCCAAGGTGGAAGGAATTCAAGAGAGATAGGAACTCTAGGATGGAGTGAAGTGGGGAATGGAACAAAAAACTTGGAACTTTGGACTTGGTCCAAATGTCCCTATGGACCCAAATTTTTGAGTAAAATAAAGGAAATGGTAACTTGGGAGTGACAAAAACTCCTATATGGAGGGAAATGGGATGTGAGAATTGGGAATGAATTTGGACTTAGTCAAAATATGTTTTTGGGACCCAAAATTTAAATAGGAAAAAGGTGATGGGAACCTTAGTCTGAACTCATTATTATATTACCTTTCTTCCCTATAGAAGAGAAATTGGATTATGAATTAGTTTACACAAAGCTTTGAGTTGGTCGAGATCAATATCATATCTAAATTTTCTAATAATTTTTACCTTCATTATCTAAAATTCAATCATGTTATCCTTTGAGAATGAATTTGGTTTTGGGCATCATTTTTCTATAATATTTTAGATTAAATTGTGTGGTTTTTTACATAATATTTTGAATTATTGTATAAAATATTTTGGTTTTCAATCATTTTCGTCACTTTAAATGTTATTGTATCTAGGTATTAGTGTGTTGAATCTCTTAGATAACTTTGGTTGGAAGGAATGAAATAAATTATATTCAAAAGTTGAAGAGAAGTCCAATTAAGTAAAGCAAGCTAACAAACAAGTAGTTGGCATAAAAGTATCTTAAAGGTTAAAAGGTTTACGTTAAATTTAAATGTTTAAAAAAATATTATATTATTAGGTTGACATTATGTTAATCAAATTATTTCTATAAATAAATAAACACATTTATTTTAGTTCTAATACAGAATTCACTGATAAATGATACTTAGTAATTTATTTTTTCTGCTCAAACTTTAGTATTTTATTAGGCGATATTTGTCAAACTTTTAAAAAAATAATGTAATTGTGCTAAGTAATTTATGTCATTACATAAATGAATTTTATTAGCACAAATCTAAATCTTGTTTGCAGAATTAATTTATGATTGTAGATGCATTCCTGTTAATTATAGATCTTATCTACTTATGAAAATGAGTCACCTCACTAGATCTAGAACCTATATTTCAAGACTACTAGCATTGATGAACACCTTTGGGATCTTACTAAGCAAGGATTTTATTCTTATGGAAAGCCCTTATATCTAAACCAATTCTTTGAAAAAGATTGAAAATACTCCTGTGTGAAAGGAATGTGTGAGTTCAAACTATAAATGCAAATATCAATAAACACACTCAAACTACACTAAACTAACAACATCATGATACTTGACATAAAGAAAGCATATAAAACCAAATGAGATTGCAAACCTTCCCACAAACCTAAGAAGCCTTCTTTGTTGTGTGGATTTTTCCAATGATGGATGATTGGTGGAAATAAATGTTTGGTTATCTCTTGTCATTAATGTCAAACAATGTGGCCTGGAGGTGTTTACTCTTACACTTGTGTCTGGAAGTATTTTTTGTGACATTTGAAGTAGGATGTTGGTTCGTAAAGTATAAAGGTTGTGTGTTGATTATGCTAGTGCTTCTGAACCTATAGAACAATGGAAGGCATGTATGTATTCAAGTTCTATGTAATAGTGGAAGAAAAGTATGTATTCAAGTACTGCAGGATAGTGAAAGACAAGTATGTATTCTAGAGATTGTGAGAATGATGTTTGTCACTGCTTCAAAGTTATTTTCACAGGTTCAGGTGTCTATGGTTTTGTCCAAATGTTAGTGGTTCAGTAACAAAGTTATGCAATTGAAGATGACATTTTTCATTTGTATTTTTTGTAATATTTATGTTCCAGAAATCAAGGTTGAAGATATGCAAATTATGTGATTTGAATTGTTTTAAGGTTTTGGTCTTGGTTGTGGTCTTTCTTGGTGATCCAAAAATGGTATCTTCAAGTGTTACATATGTCATTACTTTGTGGCCTTGTCTGAAAATATGTTATGATGACTTCTAATGTGGAATTTTGGCAAGTGACATGGTGTGTGGATCTTACCATGGAGTGTTGAGGTCTAGTTATAGCTGGCAAGTGATGTGGTCTTTGGGCAATGTGTTACTACATATTTTAGATGGCTATAGAAGTTGTTCCAGTAATTTTGAATCTGGTATTGGGCTATGTGTAATGTATGGTCCCTCACCAATATATAAGGAGGAATAATATAGAGATATATAGATCTAACATTCTAGTAAAAAAAAAAAACATGTAATAACATGTATAGATATGCATATGTGTGCAATGAAATGCAAAGTTCATACAAATATTGATGGCATAATATTGCCTCACTGAAACACTTTGTAAAATTTATTAGCATAAAAATTTAAACCAATTGTAGTCCCTTGATAATAATGGAGTTGTTGGAATTGGTTCCTGATGATGTTGTTGGCATTCATTTTTTGTCACTGATGTCAACATATGTTTCTATGGAGGCTAAACATATTGGTTATTACTATCGCTTTATGACTGACAGAGGTGTATGGGTATTGTACAGTTGGTTCATAATGAGAAAAGATACTGATGTGTACATGGATGTGTTGTGATCTTATTCCCAAGGTTGCACTGCTTAATAGTGTGTATTAGATGAGTTACAAATGTTTTAGTGAATACTGGATACTAGATGGTGAAAATGATCTTTGAGAGAGTTAGTCTCTGTATTTTGAGTATAACTTATGAACGATGTGGATTCAGGTTATGCAATCTTAAGGGATGGAAAAAGACATGTTAAGGAATTTTTTTTATGGTTCTCTATTTGTATGATTGTTGGTGAAGTCATTTGTGGCATGTGTTCTAGAGGAGACCTATTTAGGGCTGACTTCAGAGATGTAGTGTGTATTATGGATTGCGAGCGTGGATTACGGATCTTGGATTATATTTGATGAATTTCAATTCATGTTTACTTGTTATAGGTACCGTGTGTATCTTAGCAAGGGGTTAAATAATTATTTTTATAATGGGAAAGTTTAATTGGCTGACCTAATCAATTATTGTAATAGGGTATATATGAGAGATCTTTTCTTTTGAAAATATGTAGGTATGATTAGAAGGTGATTGAGATAGAGACAATGAAGTGTGGAAGCTGCGAGCTTGATTGTATGCTGGATGTAGATAAGAGGTTGTGATTATGTTACTTCATTGGAACTAACCAAGCAAAGACAGTTGCTATCAGATAGTTCACTGGATTATAGATTTCCTATATACACTTGTATTTCAGACTGTAAGTCCTGAGGGTGGCTTTAACCTTCTTTAGGCAGTGAGCCCACTATTACTCTTGAATCCTAATAGGGTTTGTCCTTTAACAAGGAATGTGTACTGTAATGCATCAATAAGCTTCTAACATGGTTAAATCCTTTAATAGGGATACTATAATCTCAGTACATTATTTGTGGGTGCTAATTCCCAATGGGTGTTTACTTTTAAGAGGGTTTCCTCAACAAAAAAGGATTGTGTTATTGTGTTTCCATTTACTGTGTTATCATTTGGATGAAATTTTTGTTTATAAAGTTTAATGTTTAATAATTTGTCTCACAACTGATTCACCCCCCCTCTCAGTTGTGTTGTGGACTGTTATTCCTAACAATTGGTATCATAGCTACTCATCCTTAGAGAGAAATCTTAACAGCTTGAGGTGATCTCGATGATGGCATACTATAGGAAGAATAGTCCGAAGTTTGATCCTTAAAAATTTGACAGTTGGAAGAACAAGATGAGAACACATTTGCTATGCTTGGGAATCGACTACTGGTTAATAACAAAGAGTAGTGTATAGATGAAGGCTGAGTGAACTAGATAAGGCTACTGATGAATAAAAGAAGCTATTCTCATACAAAATGGTCACAAAAGAAGCATTGATTAGCACACTTTGTGATGGTGAATTTATAGAGGTTAAAGATTTGGATTCTGCACATGACATTTGGACAAGATTGGAAGCACTATATGAAGGAGACAAGTTTACAAAGTAGGAGAAGTAGCAGAACTAGAAGACAAAGATGGAAATGTTGAAAATGAGAGATGATGAGAATATTAGAGCATATGCATAGAGAAATACTGAAGTTTTTATTGGCATCAGGAACTCTAGAGGCACTTACAGTGAGAAAGAAGTGAATTCAAAAATTCTTAGATCCCTGAAACCTGTGTACAAAACCAAAGTGAAAGCTATAGAAGAGATCATACCTTTGACACCGAACTTCAATAGAGAGATGTTGATTGGAAAATTAACTACCTTTGAGGCTGCAGAACTAGGAGATTCATTACCTAAAGTTGAGTCAGCATTCATGGTGACTGTGCATAAAAATAAAAAGACTTTATCAGGAATTGTGAGCACTAGTAGTAGTGACTTGAGAGAAGAGCTAAGTGAATATGCTGATGAATGGGAACATATACAAGAAGAAGAAAGAAAGTTAGATGAAACTGTGGCCCTGATCGCAAGAAAAGAAAAGAGAGGTAAGGGTAAGTTTGAAGGAAAGTTACCTATGAAATGTTTTTCATGCAATAAGATAGGTAATTTTGCATCTAGATGTCCTACAAGGGTTCCAAAGCATAAATCTAAGTATTCAAAGGATAACGAATGTTATTATGCTAGTGAAGGTATTTCTGATGATGATGTTATTGATTATGATGAGATTGGATTTATTGCTATCAAGGATGAGAAACATTTACATGAAGAAAGAGCTTTAGTATCTCATGTTGAAAAGAAAACTAAATGAGTTATAGACAGCGGTTGTTCACACCATATGACTGGAGATAAAAATAAGTTTGTTAAGATGAAAAAGTATGATGGTGGTGTTGTGAGATTTGGTGGCAATACTCCTAAGCTTATCAATGGAGTTGGATCTATATCTTTGGATGGAAAGACCAATACTAACAATGTATTACTTTTTGATGGACTTAAGCATAATTTGTTGAGTGTTGGATAGTTATTGGACAAGGGCTATTAATTGAAATTCATTGATGGGAAATGTTCTATCAGAAGTAAGTTAGGAGACTGGATTGCATCTGGTACTAAATCCAGAGGTAATGTATTTAAATTAAAAGCATCCGAGGCTTCTTCTTCTTTTTTTGCGAAGGTTTATGACAATTGGTTATGGCATAGAAGATTTTGTCATGTTAACTTTGTTGATATTGTGAAGGAAAGTACAAATAATGCAGTTAGAGATCTACCAAATATTGTGAAACCATCTAACACCATGTGTAATGGGGAAGCATACTAGAAGAAGTTTTAAAAGAAAATCTTACTTAGAAAAAGGGAAGTTGGATCTAGTGCATATAGATCTATGTGGTCCTACAAGAACAAGATCTTACTATGGTGAAAGGTACTTTATACTTTTTGTTGATGAATTTTCTAGAATGATGTGGATTACATATTTAAGAGAGAAATTGGAAGGGTTTGAAAAATTTGAAATATTCAAAGAAAAAGTTGAGAATGAATCAGGCTTAAAGATAAAATGTTTGAGATTAGATAGAGGTGGTGAGTTTACTTTAGATTTGTTCAATACCTATTGCGAAGAGCATGGAATATATAGACAAACATTTTCTCCTAGGAAAACACAATGGAATGGGATAGCAGAGAAAAAATATATAACAATATTAGATGCTAATAAGAAATATGTTGCTGGAAGGAAATGTATCACATGTCCATTGGAGATAATTTTTTGGTACTGATGTGTATACTTTGAACAAAATTCAGATCAAAGAAGGTACAAGTAAGACTCCTAAGGAATTATGGTTTAATCATACTCCTACTGTGAAATATTTAGAATATTTGGTAGTAAATGCTATATTAAAAGAGATGATGAGATAGGAAAGTTTTATGCTAGAAGTTATGAAGGGATCTTGCTTGGTTATTCCACTAAAATAAAAGCCTATAAATGTTTCAATTTGAGATTGAGGAAGATGATTGAAAGTGCTAATGTGAGGATTGATGAAAAGTTCCAAATTCAAGATAGAATGTATGACTGTAATCAGAATATAGAGATCAAGGTGGTTACTATAGATCAAGAAGAACCTTTTGAGATTGATGGCAAAATTGAGGTATGTCAAGATGACTCAAATGATCCTACTGAAATTCCTAAGACTCTGAGGTATGTTAAGAAAAACCATCTTGAACACCAAATTATTTGAGATGATAATAGAGGAATGATGACAAGATCTAAATTAAGAGATGAAATTTGTTTGATTTCTTAATTTGAACCGAAATATACTAGTGAGGCATGTAGAGATGAATATTGGAATAAAGCTATGCATGAAGAATTAGAACAAATAAAGAAGAAAAAAAATTGGGGATTGGTTCCAAGACCTAAAAACAAGAATGTTATAGGAACTAAATGGGGTTTCAGAAACAAAATGGATGAGGAATGAATAATGGTAAAAATAAATCAAGATTGGTTTGTAAAGGCTACTCGCAACAAGAAGGCATAAAATTTGAAGAAACATTTGATCTTGTTGCTAGGTTGGAAGCAGTGAGATTATTTCTTTCTTATGTTGCACATAACATTTTTAAGGTATATCAGATGGATGTGAAATCTGCATTTTTGAATGGAGATCTAGATGAAGAGGTATACATTGAGCAACCTGATGGATTTCCTTTGATAGAAGATGAAGACATGGTTTGTAAGTTGAAGAAATTTTTGTATGGACTTAAAAAAGAACCAAGAGCATGGTATGCAAGACTAAAAAGGTATATACTTCATCTTGGTTTCAGAAAAGGTAATGCAGACAACAATTTGTACTTAAGAACTAGTGAAGATGGAATTCTAATCATAGAAGTTTTTGTTGATGATATTATTTTTGGAGGAAATAATGTAATGAGTAAAATATTCTCTAAAGAGATGGAAAGAGAATTTAAAATGTCAATGATTGGTGAGATGAAATATTTCCTTGGATTGCAAATTAATCATAACAAGAGTGGTATTTTCATTTCTCAGACCAAGTATCTGTTGAAAATGAGTTGATTAACTAAGAGGGGAGGGGTGAATTAGTTACCACAAAAACAAATCCAATTCCCTTAGATGTCTTAAAATAATTTAACACTATTGATCGATTAACATAGATATTTCACTGTCACTCGGTTAACATAGCAAATCTTAAGATATTAAATGTGATTATCTTTAGTAATTAATTACAGAAACATAAATCATAAAGCAAATGAAATGGACATAGATAACAAAAATATTTAACGTGGAAATCCAATATGGGAAAAACCACAAATAGCAACTAGTCACTATTTTTCACTCTTCTGAAGTGAGCCCTGTTAGGAGCCAACCCTGTTAAAGGTTACAATAAAACACTGTTATGTGTAACCCTGTTAGAGGATTTAATCACCCTGTAAGGAGTGGCCTTGTTAGAGGTATTCAAACACTTCAATGTAGAAATATCACCTTGTGAGAGGATTTACAAAAGACTTTTAAGTCTACTCTGTTAAGAGATTTTGATCACTGCTATAATTGTTAGAAAGTAATAATGGATTGACTTGTTTTGACAAGAAACTATCTTTGTTGATTCAGATCTCTGTTTTGGATTAAATACTTGATCCTTAATAATCAATATGACCTTAATATCCTTCCAAATAAATAATAAAACTCATGTCTATCGGCTGCATATGACCATTTATCCACAAAATATAAACCACTGTTAGTTGGCTGACACTAATTGTTTTACTTGGTCAACACTAAAATCCTTCAATGCTCGACCAACACTATAATGCCCGAGTGAACTTGGTTAGAAATGAAAATCAATTTGGTCATCTTCAATTCCTGAGAGAGCTCAGAAGACACTGACTATGCTCAGACAGGATTAGACATTTGTGTAAACATCACTATACTTGTGTAAACATCAATGACAATACACAATTGAATAATTGTCATCAACAATCTCCCTCTTTGGCATTGATGGAAACGCATCATGTCATGATACAAAGAATTATAGAGAAGAAGACATAAGAATGAAATTTTATTAATGTCCTTAGCTTCATTCTGATTCTCATCCAATACTCCTTCAATCACTAAAACGCAGATTTCTCCCTCTTACATTAATCTTTGTTTCTGATAAAGTTCTCCCTCTGTCATCAATCTCTCCATCAACAATCTCTCCCTCTTTCACTGATAAATATGACATATATTAATCTCTCCCTCTTTGACAACCAATGCCAAAGACACCAACTGACATATCCAATGAAATTGTAATTTACCTGTCTATACTGATTCATATGCAATAAGCTCTAAATATATGCATCAACATGTTAAGTTTGTTATGTAGCTCAGTTGATGCATCACTAAACTATGTTTTAGTGAGCCTCAGTTAGGGTAATCACCCCTAGCTTTCCTCTAAGATACAAAAGCATCCTTAGGTAATGACTTTGTGAATATGTCTTTAATTTGTTCTTTAGTATTCACATATTCCAATCTTACTTCCTTGTCTTGAACCAATTCCCTCAAGAAATGATACTTTATTGCAATATGTTTAGTCTTAGTATGCATCACAGGGTTCTTTGAAATGTTAATAGCACTGGTGTTTTCACAATAGATAATTATTGGTTATATGATTTCCACCTTCACATCTGACAACAACTATTTGAACCATATGATGTCTGAACAATTTACTGTCGCAGCAACATACTCTACTTTTGCTGTAGATTGAGAAATGCAGTTCTATTTCTTTATTGTCCAGGAGACTAACCTCTTTCCAAGAAATAGTGTTCCACCACTTGTGCTCTTTGTGTCATCAACACTTCTTGCCCAATCAACATCATTAAAAGTCTTCAAATTAAAGTTTCCTACTTTCTTATACCATAATCCATAATCTTCAGTACCCTTAAGATATCTCAGAATCCTTTTGATAGCCATCAAATGATTCTCTCTAGGATTAGCTGAAAACCTTGCAACAATACCGACTGCTAATGCAATATCAGGTCTAGTGTGAACAACATATTGAAGTTTTCCAATCATGGATTTGTATGTAGTATGGTTTACCTCCTTTGAATCATCATCCTTAGATAGCTTATGTCTAGTAGGCATAGGTGTTCCAACTGGTCTAGAATCTTCCATCCCAAATTTCTTCAGTATCTCTTTTATGTATTTATATTGAGTAATGTAGATACCATCCTTCATATGATAAACTTGTACGCCAACCAAGAATTTGATTTCACCAAACATAGACATCTCAATTTCCTTACTCATAGCTTCTGAGAATGATCTGCATAATTCATCACATACAGTAAACAATATGTCATCAACAAATGTTTCTGCCAATAGTATCTTGTTCTGAGGTCCTTCTTTGATGTAAAAGCTAATGTTATCAGTAGTTATCTAAAATCCAATACTTATCAAGTAACCATGCAGTCTTTCATACCAGGCTCTCGGAGCTTGCTTCAGTCCATACAATTCTTTGTGAAGTTTGCAAACCATATTCCTTTTGTTAGGATCTACAAAGCCTTCAGGTTGCTCAATATAGACTTCCTCTTCTAGAATTCCATTCAAGAATGCAGATTTTACATCCATTTGATATACCTTGAATCCTTTATGTGAAACATATGTCAGAAGAGTTCTGAATCCTTCAAGTCTTGTAGTAGGAGAAAAAGTTTCTCCATAATCAATACCCTCTTCTTGAGCATATCCTTGAAATACTAATCTCGCTTTGTTTCTGGAAACTTCACCTTTCTCATTCATCTTGTTTATTAAAATCCACTTTGTACCAATCAAATTCTTGTCTATTGGTTTAGGTACAAGAGTCTAGGTTTTGTTCTTTTCTATCTTCTCAATTTCTTCATTCATTGCTTTAATCCAGTTCTCATCATTCAATGCATCTTTAATAGTTCTAGGTTCAATTTCACTAAGTAAACATGTACCTTTTATTTTTTTCGTTGTCATTACACCTTATATCTGATCTCCAATTATTTTTTTAGGTGCATGATGCCTCCTAACATATTTTGCAAGTACATGATCCTTCCTCTTTGATTCTGGTCTTGCTCCACTATGTTCACCATGCTCAAATATTCTATCATGTTCTTCTGTCTGATACTCGGGTTCTACTGTTTGAGACTCGAGTGTATCTATCTGTGACTCAGGTACCTCTGTCTGTGACTCAAGTGCCTCTATCTGTGACTCAGTTTCTTCAGTCTGAGACTCGATTCCCTCTGTTTGTGACTTGGTTTCTTCAGTTAGTGTCACTGGTTGCATAGGTTGCAACAAGGTTTGTGCTGATGAATTCAGTGGTTGACATGATTGATGTCCAATCACCATTGCCTATGTCTTAGGTATAGTATTAGGTTCATAATACACAAATTTTTTGTACATATTCTTTAGGCTCTTTACTTCTATATTCTTCATTTCTCTGCAAACTCATCGACCTTTACATGCACAATTTCTATTATTTTATGAGTAGTAAGATTTAAGCATTTATATGCTTTGTTGTTGCTGGTGTAGCCTAGGAATATACCTTCATCACCTTTTACATAGCAGGGTTCATCATTCCCAAAACTAACACTCCCACCATCATAGTGTTCAAGATGTTCAAATTTGGTTGTATCACCAATCATGGGGTGACAACAACCACTATCAATTATCCAGGTTTCATTCTTACTAATGTGAGAGTATAGTGCAGTATTTTCATTGTCTTCACCATTTGAATCATCCTTAATAGAATGTAAACCATTTCATCTTCATCTTCATCACTATCAGAATCTTTAGCAATATAACAAGATTTCATACCCTTGTCCTTGTAGATTTTGTAGCTTTTGTAATCTTTCTTTCCTTTATACTTGTTGAACTTTATTTCACCTTTGTCTTCCTTATTTAGACATTTAGTAGCAATGTGGCCAACCTCATCACATGAAAAGAAAATCAATGACATTATTCCTTTGTACTGTCCTTTTCCTTTTGCAACTCTCCTTGCAAGTAATGCTTCAATGATTTCTAGATCCTCATCATCAGAATCATCATCACTATCACTGTCAATCTATTTTACTTTAATTTTTCCAAGGTTTAATTTAGCTTTGAATGCTGACTCAAGATTACTAGGATTAGGAGAATAATTGTTAAATTTATCCAACTCAAAAGCTGATAATCTTCCAATCAATCCATCTAGAGTTATGTCATGACTGTATCTCATCTCTTGAATAGATGAAACTCTAATTGCATTGATAGGAAGTAAAGTTCTTAATACCTTGCTGACTATTATTTTGTCTTCAATTGTTCCACCAACAGCTCTGATTTTACTAAAAATTTTCTTGATTCTTTCACTGTATTTTGTAATGTTTTCTCCTTTCATTTTCATCATATCAAACTAACCTCTGAGACTTTTTGCTTTGGATCTCTTTACATTTTCATCTCCTCCATAGATATCATGTAGTTTTTTCCACATATCAAAGGTAGTAGGGTAGTCCTTGACTTCATCAAATTCAGAATAGCTGAGTGCAGAAGCTATATCAATCCTCATTATGTTATACACTTTATTTCCACCATCTGATCCATAGACATAGGTCTCAGTGGTTCCACATACTTGTGATCCAGGAATTTCAAACCAGTATCTCCAATAGTAGATAGATGTAGCCTCATCAGATCTTTTCATGCAGTGAAGTTGTCCTTGTTGATCTTAGGGATCTCCCTTCTATAATACATCTTTGATCTTTAGCTTAGGCCTTTAAACCTTCCCTGTAAGCACTTGGTGCTCTGATACCAATTGTTGGAAATGAGTTGAGAAACTGAGAGGGGAGGGGTGAATCAGTTAACACAAACAAATCCAAGTCCCTTAGATGTCTTAAACAAATTTAACACTGTTGCTTGGTTAACATAGATATTTCACTGTCACTCGCTTAACATAGAAAATCTTAAGATATTAACTGTGATTACCTTTAGTAATTAATTGCAGAAACATAAACCATAAAGAAAATGAAATGTACACAGATAACACCAAGATTTAACATGGAAATCCAATATGGGAAAAACCACCAATAGCAACTAGTCACTATTTTTCACTCTTCTGGAGTGAGCCCTATTAGGATCCAACCATGTTAAAGGTTATAATAACACACTGTTAGGTGTGACCCTATTGAAGGATTTAGTCACCCTATAAGGAGTGGCCTTATTAGAGGTCTTCAAACACTTCAATGTAGAAATGTCACCTTGTGAGAGGATTTACAAAAGACTGTTAACTCTACTCTGTTAAGATATTTTGATCATTGCTACAATTGTTAGAAAGTAACAATGGATTGACCAGTTTTGATAAGAAACTATCTTTGCTGATTCAGATCTTTGTTCTGGATTAAATAATTGATCCTTACTAATCAGATATTCTATTACAGTCCTCTGTATTCTTTCCTCAATCAGAATCCCATCTGATTTCACCTTCAATCTTCACATCACACTTCACATGCAATTCCACATCACCACAAATAAATAATAAAACTCATGTCTATTGGCTACATATAACCATTTATCCACAAAATATAAACCACTATTAGTCGGCTGACACTAACTATTTTACTCGGTCAACACTGAAATCCTTCAACGCCCGACCAACACTGTAATGCCCGGGTGAACTCAGTTAGAACTAAAAATCACTTTGGTCATCTTCAATGCCTGAGAGAGCTTGATAGACACTTAGTCTGATCAGATAGGATTAGAGATTTGTGTAAACATCACTATAATTGTGTAAACGTCAATGACAATACACAATTGAATAATTTTCATCAATAGTATCTTGAGGAAATGTTGAAGAAATTTGGAATGGAATATTGTAAACCTGTTGGAACCATAGAGTATGGTTTATGGTATGAAAAATCAGATGATTTTATCTTAGATGCATATATTGATGGTGATTGGGTAGATAGTGTGGATGAAAGAAAGAGTACAATTTGAGGATCATTTTTTCTTGGAAAAAGGTTGGTTTCATTGTTAAGTAAGAAGCATGATTGTATAGCTCAGTCTACTGTTGAATCTGAGTATGTTGCTGCTGCTATAAATTGTACACAGATTATTTGGATGAAACAAATGCTGAAAAATATTGGAATAATTTTTGAAGATCCAGTGGTTATCCATTGTGATAACACTAGCATAGTGAACATGTCAAAGAATCTAGTAATGCATTCAAAGACTAAACATATTTTGATTAAGTATTATTTATTGAGGGAAAAGGTAGCAGAGAAGGAGATCAGATTGGAGTATGTCAACACAAAGGAACATATAGAAAATATATTTACAAAACCTTTTCCAAAGGATGCCTTTGAGTATCTTAGAGATATGCTTGGGGTGCGAGCCCCTCCTTGCGAGAATTAAATTGATGCAGGAATGCATCAGTCCAATGGATTTCATAGCTATATCATTTTATGGACTTGATGAATGGATCTACTCCTTAGGGGGAGTGATTGCAGGAACATTACAAAACATATTTGGGTGATTTTGCACCTGGTTATTTCACGCATGAAGATTTGAAAAAGATACACCTTGTAGAAGAAAAAGAAGAGTTATGACACCCTTTTCCATTGTTGTCAAAGGGAGAGAGATTCTATGAGAAAATCCCTATTGTTTAGGGAGAGTTGTGTTGAGGATATTGAGAAGATTGTATTGAGAGAGTACTTTTGGGTTGATGGATTTTCCCATATGTTTCCTTCAATGCCAAAGGGGGAGATTGTTGGAATTTGTTCCTGATGATGTTGTTTGCATTCATGTTTTGTCATTGATGTCAGTTCATATGCTTTTATGGAGGAGGAATAGACTGGTTATTAATATTACTTTATGTCTGACAGAGGTGTACGAGTACTATGCGGTTGGTTCAAAATAAGTGAAGATAATGATGTGTGCACGGATGTGTTGTGATCTTATTCCTAAGGTCACATGGCTTAATAATGTGTATTAGATGAGTTACAGATGTTTTAGTGAAGACTTGATACTGGACGGTGACAGTGATCTTTGACAGAGTTAGTCTTTATATTTTGAGTATAACTTACAAGTGATGTAGATTCAGGTTATGCGATCTTAAGGGATGGTAGAAGACATGTTAAGGAATATTTTTTATGGTTCTCTAGTCATATGACTATTGGTGATGTCAATTGTGGCGTGTGTTCTGGAGGAGACCTATTTGGGGCTGACTTTAGAGAGTAGCGTGTATTATGGATTGTGAGCATGGATTACGGATCTTGGATTATATTTGATGAGTTTTAATTGATGTTTATTGTTATAGGTACCATGTGTATCTTAACAAGGGGTTAAATAATTATTTGTATATTGGGAAAGCTTAATTGGCCACCCTAATCAATTATTGTAATAGAGTATATATCAGAGACCTTTTCTTTTGAAAGATGTAGGTATGATGATGTTAGTGAACAGATTTGTCTTCACACAAATTTTTTTTTTTCAACTTGATTTCTGGTTTTGATTGTGTGTAAATTTTAGCATCAAAACCAGAAATCAAGTTGAAAAAAAAAATGGATTGTGGAAATCTGATCAATTTAACAAATATATGTATTCATATTTCAACTCACATGTCCATGTGCGACTAACAAAATTCACTATAGTTGGAAGAACTTGTTGAATTTCAAGCTCTGCTTAATGGTGCAACTACCCTTATGATTTCTAATGAATCAACAACTGGAAAGTAAAAATGAATATTTTGACCTAAAAGTACTAAAGGTTTTCTGCATTCAACATAACCATTAAATGAATACAAGCAATAAGATTTGATTTTTAATATTTGAAATAACTCTTCCCCTCCATTAAATAAACATTTGTAACCAAGAGAAAATGCTTCCAATTATCAAAAGAACAAAGTCCATTAATAATTCCTATAAAAATAATAGTGGAATAAATTATTCATGGTAAAGGAATGAGAATACATAGCACACAGACTAAGTATATTCTTCTAAATATGTAGATAGATAAGCAATATTGAAAGCACAAAGATTGACAATACTCTTAAAACCTACAAATAAATAATTCCAAAAATATTGATGACACACAGACCACCAATATCCCTCTAAAATAGTGACACACAGATCACTTTCATTGCAATTGCACATAGACTAACATAAAGAAATAAATTCAGGAGAATGAAATTATTTTTTAAAACTATCTATTTCACCAACTCTTTACCGTAAGTGAAAATCTTGGAATTTTGGTTACAAATTTTTCCGTAGAGGAGGGAAGCCCTTTTACAATAAAATTTTCCCATTTTAAAGAATTCATGCCCAAGTAGTTGGGTAACTACCTGTAACTTCTTCTTACCCAACTCATTTACATTTCCTTTTCCAATAGGTTCTCATCATGTAATTCTGCCACTTATATCTTTTGAAGGGAATTTCAATATGATTGGATGCAATATTTATTTTTGCACATTACAATAATAATTAATTCTTGAAAGAATTAATTATATGAAAGATAAAGTTTGGTAGTTTAATATTTAATTAATTTGTATAATGATAATAATATTTAATTCTTTAAAGAATTAAATATAATACACATGCAAAATAATTCATAAAAAAGAAATTGTACACTACCCTTTTCCAATTTCTCTCATTATTGAGAAAGAAAGAGTTGCCTAGGAGTTTTGGAAACACCAGGTAACATTGGCTCTATCCAGGGGATGCATTTTGTGCTAGGATGTAGAGAACTCTAGTCTCTAGGACACTTCAGTGCTTTATCCATTGGGCCATAGAGTCACCATTTAATAAATTCTTGTATTTATTTCATTTATTGTGGCAAGAAATCTTATTGTCCTCCAATTATCCACTCTATTACCTTATTGATCTCTACTCCTTGTACCAAATGAATTTGCACAATTATAAAAATAGAAACCAGAAGGCAAACAAAACTTTTAGTAGAGATTTTCCAATTTCTCTTCCAATGAAAATCCTCCACCATCCAAATCTTCGTGTTCACCTTTAGTCCATGGAGACTCTTTTGATTTGTTTAGAGAAGGTGGTGAAGCCTTGGTTGATGAATATAAATATGATTATGATGACTATGTGAAAGAAGCATTCTGGAGTGAGCAGCTTGATGCATTTACAGCCTATAAAAATGAATTTTCTCAATCTGCTTGAACAGAAAAATCCATCTTGGTGCGGTGGGAATAATTTTCAATTCAACTGTTTGATCTGGCTGATTTTTGGATATGCTTTTGGAAAACTAACTTTATAAATCCTCACCAAAGCCATTTCCAAAATAATTTTGGGTATGGAAGATGTGAATAACAGAATACAACATTGTCAAAAATATCAATGACAGTCACATTAATTGGGAGGAAAATAGAGTTTGTAACCTTATTTGAAGACAAAAATACACTAAGAAAAACAAAAAAGGGCAAGCAAAAATTTAAAAGTGGATGGATTATTTATAATGAAGGAGGAAAGACAGAGGGTCAAATATAGCCATTTACAAGCTGAACAAAGTATGAGCCTTTTCACACTAGCTTCTGGTAAAATGGAGGTAGATTTTGCACAAAGACCAACAGCAACAACAACAATGTAATGTTTGTCATATTAATAGGAAAAGTGAAAGGTGTGGGTGGAAAAATAAACACTGATTAAAAAACCATCTCATAAGAAAGACATATGTATATGTCTTTTCTTTCTCTACCAAAATGCATGGGGCACATTTTTTCTTCAACATTATTTATCCTTGTATTATCTTCTATGAAAATTGTCAAAGTGCCAGTGATTTTTGTCATACCTTGATCATGTGAGTGCTCATGTGGTTCCTTGAATGTAGATTGTTGCACTGATTCCTCCAAAGGCGGTGTTGATAACAAGATTACGAAGGCTGGAAAATACATGAATCTTCCCCTTCCTTTGTATTGTCATTTGTTTTTGCAAGATTTTTCTCTTGTTCATGTTCCATTCGACCATTTTCTTCTTTCTCACATACTCATTCTTTTTCTTTTAACTCTTGCATATGAGATCTCTTCTGGATGAGAAAAGAACCATAAAAAGACTTCAAAAATGGTACTCATTTTATTACATCGCCTACCACCTCCATGATTGGATTCTCTATAAAAAAAAGAAAAAAGAGAGAAATATCCAAATTATCCTCGTTCTTGCAGGAATCCAATCTTTTAATAGTTCTAGATATTTCTCCAAAGATTTCTGGTATTCATCTTCAATAGAGCCCCCAACCTCCATCCTCAGGTAGGTACCTTAAAATTTTTGAGAAAAGAAAACACTAGAGCTTTGATTCCTTCCTCAGTAGAGTCCCCAAAAATATGTTAGTGAACATATTTGTCTTCACACAAATATATATATATATATTTATATATATTCATATTTCAGCTCACATGCCCATGTGCGAAGAACAAACTTCACTACAGTTGGAAGAACTTGTTGAAGTTCAACCTCTGCTTAATGGTGCAACTACCCTTATGATTTCCAATGAATCAAAAAATGGAAAGTAAAAATGAATGTATACTTTTGATCTGAAAGTACTAAAGCTTTTCCACATTCACCATAACCATGAAATGAATACAGGCAATAAGATTTGATTTTTAATATTTGAAATAACTCTTCCCCTCCATTAAATAAATATTTGTAACCAAGAGAAAATACTACCTATTATCAATAGAAAATATTCCATTAATAATTTCTATAAAATTAATAGTGGAATAAATTATTCATGGTAAAGGAATGAGAATACAGAGCACACAGACTATGTATATTCTTCCAAATCCGTAGATAGATAAGCAATATTGAAAGCACAAAGACTGAGAATACTCTTAAAACCTAAAAATAAATATTTCTTAAAATATTGATGACACACAGACCACCAATATCCCTCTAAAATAGTGACACACAGATCAATTTCATTCCAATTGCACACAGACTAACAGAATGAAATAAATTCAGGAGAAGGAAATTAATTTTTAAAACTATCTATTTCACCAACTCTTTACTGTAAATGAAAATCTTAGAATTTTGGTTACAAATTTTCCCGTAGAGGAGGGAAGCCCTTTTACAATAAAATTTTCCCATTTTAAAGAATTCATACCCAAGTAGTTGGGTAACTACCCATAACTTCTTCTTACCCAACTCATTTACATTTCCTTTTCCAATAATTTCTCATCATGTAATTCTTCCACTTATATCTTTTGGAGGGAATTTCAATATGATTGGATGCAATATTTATTTTTGCACATTACAATAATAATTAATTCTTGAAAGAATTAATTATATGAAAGATAAAGTTTGGTAGTTTAATATTTAATTAATTTGCATAATGATAATAATATTTAATTCTTTAAAGAATTAAATATAATATAAATAAAAAATAATTCATAAAAAAGAAATTGTACACTACCCTTTTCCAATTTCTCTCATTATTGAGAAAGAATGAGTTACCAGGGAGTTTTGGAAACACCTGATAATATATGAGAAGGTGATTGAGACAGAGACATCGAAGTGTGGAAGCTGCGAGCTTGATTGTCTGCTAGATGTAGAGAAGAGGTTGTGAATATGTTACTTCATTGGAATTGACCAAGCAAATACAATTGCTATTAGCCAGTTCACTAGATTGTATATTTCCTATATACACTTGTATTTTGGACTATAAGTCCTGAGGGTGGCTTTAACCTTCTTTAGGCAGTGAGCCCACTGTTACTCTTGACTCCTTACAGGGTTTGTACTTTAATAGGGACTGTGTACTGTAATGCATCAATATGATTCTAACATGGATACATCTTTTAACAGGGATACTATACTCTCAATACATTATTTGTGGGTGCTAATTCCCACCGGGGTTTTACCTTTAATAGGGTTTCCTCGACAACAAAGGATTGTGTTATTGTGTTATCATTTGTATGAAAGTTTTGTTTATAAAGTTTAATGATTAATAATCTATCTCACAACTGATGCACCCCTCCCCCCCCCTCTCAATTGTGTTGTGGACTATTATTCCTAACAAGAGTTACAACATAACTTATAAGATTAAGTCTTTATAAAAGGTCACATAAATCAATATAGTGTTAGAGATG
>MU227855.1:1205230-1219778 GCA_018584345.1 Thuja plicata
TCGTGTGTATTTATTTATCCAATAGATATTTACTTATTTAGCCAATAGATATTTACTTATGGAGTAAAAATATACTTGTAAACAGATATTACAATACTAATACACAAAAGTGACCCACAATATAAATGTTTTTTTTTTCATAGATAAGGTTACATATGTTTGAAACTGATTATTTATTTGAGCTATTTGCAACAAGGTGTAGACAAAAAACAAAGTTACATTTTCAGTTGTTCAAGTGATGTATGAAATCTTCACGTATAACTTTTGAGTTTCCTAAATTGAACTGATTGTCGTAAAACAACTCTGTTAGAAATACTTTAAAGCTTCCTATTTTGCAAGCTGCTTTCCGTATGAAGGTTGCAATTTCTTTGGATATGTGGACATCAGTATTGTCAACAAATTCTATCTGTTGTGATTTGTTCTCAACATCATTTATCATCTCTGTGAAATGGCCACAAATCTTTTTCATTACATTTTCAATGGGTGTTTCTATGTAATTGCTTGAAGCTACAGAAACGGTAGGGCTCGGTGGAGGCGGCCCATTTACTGTATCATTTGTATCTAAAATTTGTATGATGAAGTTTGGTTCATTGCAATGCAAGTCCATTTGATATATAAACAATAAATGTAATTTTTTAAAATTATAGCATGCATAACATCAATTTTATAAATTAAAATTAGATATTCATGCAATACATAACCACCAAAAAAGATAACCAATTTTATATCTAAACAACAAATGTAATTTAAAATTCTATCATGCATAATATCATTTTTATAATTCAAGTTCAATTCATTAATAAGACACAAATACAATAATGTACGTAAGCGAAAACATATTAACCGTATAGATCAAATTATTATTGAAAATAGTGGATCCATTCAAAGTACCTAGAGAATTCCTTGTATAGCAGTGAAATGTGTTGTATTAGCAATATATCAGATACCTAGAAATAGGAAGAAAACAATATAATATGAATTATAAATTTATACGTGTAGAAATAAAACCGTTAGTTCATATAATTTAATAATCATTGAAAAAAAATGTAATGGGTAGTTTTAAAAACAAAATTACATAGTCTAGATTTTGGAATTGACTATATAAACAACTCATTAATGTTAATTAGCCAAATATAAATTTATAAGTGTAGTTAATAAAACTATTAGTTGATAAAATTTAATAATCGTTGAAAAACTAATTGTAATGGGTACTTTAAAAAATGAAATTACATAGTGAGATTCTGAGATTTGCTATATAAACAACTCATTTGCCAAAAACACAATTTAATTTTATAGAAAAAACTAATGTATTTGTAAAAACAAAATTTAATTTACAATCCTTATCAATTTGGCAAAAATGAAAATGAAATTTACAATTTATAGTGATGACTAGAATAAATAATCAAAAAGGAAGGACCTCATGTTCTAATTATTATTTATTAAAGTTGTTAACGAAAAATTTATTAAACTTAACACTTATTTTATTTTTCATTAAAAAACTACTTGTAATTCCTCTTTTGATAAGACGAACTCTTGATGTACATATCTCCTGTGTATGTTGTAAAACACAATAATTTACAGACAAAATAAAAGTTCAGATATACGCCTTCTTATAAAATATAATATAATATCATAGATTTTTTATTTAATAAGCTATTATAATATAATCCAAATTAATTAAAAAAATCAAAATCTGAATAAAATCACTTATAAAGCAATTGATACATACTTCTAATAATTAATATACAATCTATATTATCTATTGAATCTTTACTTAAAAATTCTTCTTTTGAAAAGGCAGACTCTTGATGTACATATCTCTTGTGTATGTTGTAAAAGACAATAATTTAAAAAATCAAAATCTAACGGATATCTTATTGGATTTACATAATCAAACAATAAGTTATCAATTTTTATCTATTATAGAAAGTATCGGTTATACTTTTGAAAAACATTTTATTTAAAGCCATTAGATTGATTTAAATTATGATTTTGACCATGCAAGCATCATGGTGGTTACAGATTTGGAACACAAAAAGCGGAAATTATAAATTTTAAAACCACTGTGATTTTAATATGAAAGGGAATATAAAATAATTTATAATTATAATTTAATAATGTATATATAGATATTTTAAAATGTAACGAAAGACCTCTTATGAAATCCCACACCTCAATTTAGAAATGCCAAATATTAGTTGATTCATAACCTCTTAACCTGTACAAATATTAAAAAAATCAGTACTCTGCAAATTTGTTGCATAACATTTCTGAACAAATTTTTTTTTGAACATAAATAAATAAAGATTTAACATAATTTTTTTCAAACATTGAAGTTTAATTTTCTTGTTTGTGCAGAAAGTATAAAGATGAGAAATATGAACTCCCATGGGTGCAGCTGTCAAAAGGCTATCTAGAGGCCTATACATAAATTATTATTTATTGAAAATTCTAATATGAAGAAAAGGTAGATATCTTATGAATAAAGGGAAAAAAATTCTCTTGTATTATTTTCTTCCTGGTAATATCATTTTAAACTAAATTAGATTTTATAACACTAAAAATATAAGATGAATCTAAAATTAAAAAAATTATTACCCTATTTCTTGTCCTGATCACCAAAAATATTGAAATGGGCCAATTCAAATTGGAAATAATTAGAAAGAAGACATTAAAAACTACTACAATCAATATTCATTTAAAATAATCCATTTCCCACAGCCAACATACAATTTAGAACAAATAAAGTTAAATAATATAGCAATGTTGGCACCAGTTGCTTTGATGTTCTAAAACGTAAACTTCTACCATTTTATCAAGTCTGCCAATATTTTCACAAAAGTAAACGGAAATGAAAGACGTTTTTTTCTAAAACTTGATATTTAAAAGGAAACTAAGTAAATATTTTTCAGCGCAGCACAGAGAAAAATAATTGCAAAGATCTTCGCATTGTTTACAAAAAATTGCTAACCTTCTTAACCTGTAGAATGTGGACTGCACATGCTCAGTTTGCTTGTTGTAGAGAAAGCTTCCCATGGGAAGAACTTCTGTGAGACTCAAATATATATATGCAATTTGTTACGCTTTATTTGTAACAGTTTTAATAAAATCTCAACAGGTGTGACCAATGCTTTATTGTATTCATTGTTAGGGTTTGCAAAACTTCCAGTTTTCTTTAATGAACCAACTAAAAGTCTTTACTCTGCCTGTCATTAACTGACCTTTCATTAACTTTGAATAGGAGATAACAAGTAGTTATTAATACAGGTCATTAAATTTGAACAGGAGATTTTCCGAGATGAACGTTCTGCACAGCAAATTGCTGAGATGAATGCTCTGCACAACAAATTTCCAAGATGACCGCTCTCCAAATGTTGGACACAGAATGCTGGCTATCATTGTAGATACGCCTCTCAATGTAAAAAATGACTCAAAATGTGATACCTTCAAAATTGTATATTCAAAATTTGAATATGTTTTTCTTTTATAAAAAATAGTACACATTTTTTTGTACAAACTTATTGATGTGTAGCTATTTGATATGGGAGCACAAGCTATAGGTTGAACCTCTTTGGCTAAGAGTGAAGGACTAAGGGGTATCCATTTTACCAAATTTATCCAGGGCACGATCCCCGACCTCGTCCCTTTTTCGATGTTGGAGTCTTGCACTCAAAAATCTTTCTTTCTAATGGGCTCTTTGAGAATCTTTCAACTTCACCAGTAGACCAAGGGCCCATTTACAATAGTACATATATTTAAAAGAGGAGTAAATTTTTATTTTGGCTTAGATAAAATTGGAATAGTGAAAATTGCACATTCACAATTTTTAATATTTGATAAATTTCAATTAGAGCGTCTTTAAATAATGAAAAGTCTATAAATGATATATCTTTCATGAGATTTAGTTCACAACATTATCTCATTATGATCTTATTATCAATCATGTCTAAGAATTAGCCTTAGTTCTTATATCTCTCACACATTGACTTGGACAAGAATTTTAGGTGAAGATTTGATCTAGGCTATTTTTGTTGTCATAGATCCTAACCCTTAAGTTTTAAATTTAGAACATGCTAAATTTCTCATGCTAGTTGTTGCAAGCCAACGTAGCGCACATTATATATATTTATGTGCTATATTGTTGTATTTAAAGATATTCTTTTATTCATTTGAAATTGTGCTAGAAGGTTTGCAAATTATTACAGAGTATTTTCATAATGCATTTCTATCAACATTATTAGAGCATACACCATTTAAAACATAATTGCATGCTTGCTCAAGTTGCCTTAGTCATTGTTCCAAACTTGTCAAATCAATCTGACTAAGGGATTGACAAAGGAGAACATGACCCTTGCTTAGCAAGTTTTCAAATAGTGTTTGTAGACACCACCCCACTTCAACCATAAACATAGCCAGGTGAGATAAATTTGTAATGGTCCTCATATCGCTCCCAATTTACTTTCTTCTTTCTTTCATCTGCCCAAAACGTGCAAATTTATTGACATTTTAGTAGGCCTGGGTGTTAGTACATTGGCGATGACAAATACCTATCCATATCAGATATCTAATATGGTTGTATAAATAATATTATAATAATATATTAATATATATGTAATAATAATATATATTAATATTAATCCATATATATATATATAACTATATATGTATATATATGTGTATATATGTATATATATGTATATATGTGTGTGTGTGTGTGTGCGCGTGCGCGTATGTGTGTGTATGCGTACATGTGTGTGTATATGTATATATATATATGTATATATGTACATGATATATATGTATATATGTATGTATGTACATATACATATATATACATATATATACATATACATGTATATATATACATATATATACATGTATATATATATACATATACATGTATATATATATATACATATACATGTATATATATATATGTATATATATATATATATATAGACACACACACACACACACACACTATATATATACACACGTACACACACATATATAATATATTTTTAAGCATTACACTATGGTTCTTATAATTTTAAATTCATTATTATGCATTAGGATTAGATATCTAATCCTCGTGGGTATTTTATTACCTAGTCGAATGGTCATGGGTGTCATTTTAACCCACAACTTTTGGTTTTTGGTATGTGATATCCGAAGATAATCATATATCTCATACACTAAAGTGATTTTTTTTCCAAATCAACTACTATTGCATAATTCTTTGTTTTTAATCTTTTTTTTTTTTTTCATTTTTTCATTTTTGTTTTTGTTTAAATTAGGTCTTTTTCTTTCAAATTGTTTGTATTGTTTAATATGTGTCTTAGTTATATAAATTTATAACTTAATCAGCTATGACTAACTACATTGATAATCCATAGCCCACAAACCCGCAACCAACAAACCCACAACTTTAAAGCTTGAATTTTTTGTTTTGATTGTGTAGGTTTTTTAGCATCCACAATGAAAACCAAAAATTCAAGCTTTAAATTCAAATGGATTATGGAAATCTAATCGATTTAAACCCACAACTGCCAAACCCTTCGCTACCAAGCCCTCAACCTATAAAAGAGTTGATTTCTGAAAATTTGGATCAGTTGAGGGGCACTACAAATGTTTATAGAACAATCCCTTGATTATCCTCGATGTTTGACACACTAAAGTCAATAATATCAAAGTAGAAATTGTCACCAATGAGTATAATTTTGTACTTTAGTAGCAAGAAACCATGACAGATCACTATATAGATGACTTGTCTTATGTTGAGGTGAAGAACCTCAGAATAACAAAAGCTGACATAGCTGCCCTATTTGTCAACCCCTGCACTAGACAACTAGTGGATCCTAGAAACTAAAGTTGTCCATAAAATGGTGTACACACATTGAGATGCAAGATAACTTTTGGGATCATTGGTCGATCATTTTTTATGGATCACCCAAAAATAGTATGGATGTGCCATTTTATTTCATCAAAAAACTATATGTTGAGTTTGTTTTGCATAGGAGCATGAACTACTAGAGCATGAGACCATTCACGGGTGTAGGAAGAGGTATGACCCTGGATAGACCTAGGGAAAATCAAGTACCATAGGGCCCATTTTTTCTCCCCTCCCATCACTCTCCCACCTCTTGTATAGAATCCAGATGTTATCGCAGAGGCTGCGTCGCTGACTATTATGGCCACTTATGCTTTGAGCTAGCTTTTGGTTATGTAAACTACAACACTTTAAAAATCACATGTTGATGATGTCAGTGATGGATCTGGTGGTTCTAGCACATCCTCCTTAGGTACACATATTTTTGTGCCCCATGCTTGCACTATGTGGAAGCAGATTTGCTTGGGTCTCCTCGGGTAGCTTGTTGAGCCTACTATAGACATATATTTTTATGAGGTGCATGATATGTGAGGTGCACCATATGAGAGAATAGAGATTGGAGTGCACCCTAGAGAGTACTCTCATGTGAGATGAGGAGGTGCATCCATTATTCATTGAGAATATAGTGGTAAGACTTAACCTGTAATTTTATAGTGCATTTAATTTTAAATGAATATTTATATTAGATAACTTATTAACATTGTACACTTGTTTTTTTACATGGTCTCCTTATGTTTAGTTGATGTCAGAGGAGAAGATGTAATAGGTCTATGATACCATGCTCTCAAGCATTTCATTTGGCCTTGACAACTTCACGGTGTTGGTTCCCAAAACTACAAGTTGGAAATCCTATGAGCTTGCCTACTCAATGCTGGGATTATCCAATTTGTTTGGCCAACTGATGGGAATGATCAATTATGATCCTCTTCTCCTACACTTTAGGCTCTGCAAAAATAGGGCAAGTGAGCGTATACCTTAGCCAAATTCTCCTGACCCAAGGATTTTTATACAAGATATCTTTAGAATGACTTGGTGGTTCCTCTTGAGTTGACAATAGAATCTCAAGCTAAAACCAAATAGTAATTATAATTGCTTTTAAACCGAATTAAATATTTTAAAATAAATATTGCTTTGATTGTAAAATATAGATGTGAATTGGACTTGCTCTGAATTGCCTGATTTACTTACCCTCATCCAATTTAGACCAGTGCCTTTACTTCTTACTGAATTCTTATTAAATTAATCAGATGATCCTATGTACAACCTTAGAGATGACTTTAAATAACTTGTATTAGAAACAAGACCATCACCTCAACAAATTTTGTATGACTCATGATTTGAATTATATTTCTTATGATTAGGTTTACTAAATTTAACTCTAGCTCTGAGAGACTAGTAAGATAGATAGAAGATTGAAAGAAAACAATACTTCTAACTGATGCTTAAATAAAAAACTAAGCTTGAAATCATGAACGCATAAGAACTGCACACTAAAATAATCAAATGAAATTGATCTATCTAAGGGAATAATCAAATAATTAAGATAACAGATTCATCAGAAATAAGGCAAATGCTGGATCTTTTATATTAAATATAAGCATAAGGAAATCGATTGATTACATAGATAACTTCTCAAAGTTTTGACATTCCACAGAACAAAACCAAAAAGATCCTTATAGCATAGTTCTATTACATCATCCCTTTTTAGAAATTTACATCATGTATATATAAATGAGGATTTAGTTATAAAATGAAAGGATACAACCTTTCAAAAAGTCTTAATTAAAATAGACAACTTAAACCAAAAAGGTTTAATTAACAAGTGAAATGCAGCAAATGCAACATGGAGACCTTAGTCTCCCAATATCTTCCCACACTCAGCAATATGTTGTAATTATTCTATTAAATAGTGTATGTTTGCATTGTAGATGATGTTCCACACCATGAACTTAAGCTCAAAGAATTTCTCCATGCGCTCCAATGTCTCCTTCAACTCGAAACTTTCAGCCCAGGCAATAGCAATGGCATTCTCTAGTAGTCGTTGACATTCTGCAATCCATTTTTCCTTATCCATCATCTCTTGCTTACTGCTAAAAATGGTGGAAATCCTTTCTTGACGGGGTCTCTAAATCCTTTGAACTCACTCTTTAAATCATTACCCAACTGATTGTGAATCTCAATTTTTCTTTTTATGTCATCAATTAGTGTGGTGTTTGGATCCTCATTCAACAACCTATCAAGCTTGAGCCTCATCCAATCATGATAAATGGTGTTGTCATAGTTCATCCTATATGATTCCCATAGTATGCCAAAATGTTTAGATAAATTATCTATTTGATTCTTCAATAGGAACATAGAGGTATCACTCCTTATAGTTTGCATTTTCTTCATGATCAGTCTTGCATTCTCCCCCTGTTATTCCTCACATTTCTTTTTCCACTTATTGTTATCTGGGGCTCGTAATATTGGAACATGTTGATTGCCTCTTTTTAAACTCTCTTCATACATAGCCTTGTATTGATCCCTTTCCCTAATTATTCTTTTGATTTGTGCCTCATTCAATTTGAAATTGTCTACACCAATACTTTTTGTAACCAGAGGATCTATTTTCCCGACCTTTAACTTCATCATATGGCCAAATGCCTTATCAACATCAACAATCTATGGTATTTTGTGTAGAGGATATAGAGCCCATAATAACATGGTGTTCTCCTCTTCAACAAATATAGAACCAATAAAAACATCATGTACACCTTGCACATGTAATTTGAAATCTTTATTATCTATCCTAAGCATGCTATCAAAGATAAATGAAGCACTTAAATCCCACCCTGGAAATAGAATGACTCTAGCTTCCAACAACAATTGTTTACCTATTTCAGGGGTTATTACCCCTACTTCATCTTTCATTTCCTCTTTGAGCTTCAACAATAACTCATTTTTATTCTCATAGGTGATTAGTGGAACAGAGTCTCTAAGCTTTTTCCCTCTAAAATTATATAGGAATGTTGAAAACTCTTTTGATCTAATAAAATTTTCATAAAAAACAAAGGAATTATATTCATCCAACCCAACATCTCTATGAATGTCCCATATAGTAACAATTCTCTAATCTTTGTCAAGCCTCTCTTGATGCCCAATTTCACATTCTCTTGAGATTGCATTATCAGAAACTTCCTCTTCTAAATCATAACACCCTGCAACAAATTATGCTAGATCATGTCCTTTTTTCCAATATTTTTTTATTATATTCATCAACCACTTATTGAGCTTTATCATCCTCCATTTTTTTGAATAAATCCTTTTCTTCTACACCTATATGGAGATAATCTTCCAAGTGTTTCCTTTTTCTACATGTGTGAATGTATCCTTCAGGATCATAATTCTTCTTGGCATTGTGGTGAACATATGGAATTCATATTTTAAGTTTCTTATTAATCATTTCATAAGCCTTAGTTGACACAATTGTAAAGTCTTTGAAAATAAGTGTACTAGGAAGGAATGCTTGCTTCTTCTGAGGGCCTCCAAAATATCTAGTACTTGAAACACTCACCTATCTAACAATTTCAAGGTATGCAATCTATCTGGAACAGGATTTGGAAACCTGTATGGTGCTTCCTCTAAACCTTAAATTTTGAAACAAATGAATTCATTATATACATATCAGTCACTCCAATTATGATCCACAATTTCTTTTAGACCGAAGTCCTTAGGTCTCAAAAACCTTTTAATCTCCTTTGAAACTTACTGGTGAATTGGAAAATTGAACATTTGGCATATAGGCTTAAAAATCAGCTCTTCAAATCCTACATAATCTAAGTAATCATATCTTGAATCCCAAATTGATGTCCAAATTTGTACTGGTTGGTCTTCTCCATTCTTGTTTTGTGTATTCAACTTTATTTGATCCAACCAAATACCCTTTTTCTATCCATAGAATATAATCATGTGCATCAGTAGTGAATAATGTTTAAAAGTTAGAATTTTGCTGCCTTTGAAATGAATAAAACTTTTGTGAAGGCACTCTGCAGTATAAGAAGCAAAATCATATGGTCTTGGCTCATACATCTGGATGTCATCATCTAGTACCATGGGGCCTTCACTCATTAAGTATTGAACCTCAATTCCTCCTAGCATGACATATATGTAATCTTGACATATGGTCTAAACTGACTAACATGGAATGGAGGACCGTCTTCATTAGTTGGGGCACCAGGCTCCTTCTTATGGATTGGAAATTTCCACACCTTGTATCCTGGTTCAGCTGTCAAATACTCATTTTTCAATTCTCTAAAAGAAAGCTTCTTTGAAAACCCAAATTGAAAATGAACACTTCCTCAATAGCTTCGGCAAAAAATTTCATGAACTCTTCTTCATCCCCGCTATAGATACATCTTTCCTCTGATTTTTAATTTTCAATCAATAATTCTATTACTTTGATATTCAAAAACACATTTGGAACAACTACTTTACCTAGATTCACCTCCCAAGGGTTATTTACAGGCATATCCTTGTCTCTTCTAAGGCAATGAAACAAAAACAACTCATACCCTTTGATTCTCATCCAAACATCATTGACCTCCTTGATCTTATCATCTAATTTGTCTCTGTCAGGTAATTTGAACTTCAAGCTTCTTGACTTTGGTCCTGGAACCTACATTTGATCCACTAATTCTTGACTTAATTTCTTGGGAGGAAAATCATCCTTTGTTTTCTGTTTCTTTCCTTTTTCTTTTGAGCTCTCTATGATTTTTCTCTTGCTAGATGACACAGAACCCTCCATTTCTCTGCGATATCTTCTTGTCTATGTTCTTCCACACTATCCAAACTTTCTTTATAGCTGCTTTCATTCAATTGAAATGAAATTTGTGATATAATAAATTCCTTCATGTTGCCTCAAGATATTTCAATGAAAACATTTAATATTGACCAGTCTCGATATTTGAAATTATTTGACTATGGGTTCTTATCGTGCTAGGTCATTCCACTTAGAATTTGATTTTGGCACTATTGAAATAACCCTAACCCTCATGTTCTAAAAATATACCCTTATTCCATAATCAACATAATATATTCTAATCTCTCCATATTTTTATTCTCATTATTGGTATATATAATCCCGATACCCTCATCGGGTATAAGAACAACTTGATATCCTTCATTGCAATTGACTCTATTACTGCGATGATCGGTATAAGGTTTTTTTATCATCTCACCGATGATTGGGCTAGCATCTCTTGATCTTGTCCGCTTACTTTTTTTTATACTGATCACATACTTTATTTCCATATGGTTTATCAATGTTGTTCATCACTGATCGACATAACACTTTTCCTTCTTACCCGATGTTGTATAATACTATGATGGATTTCATCGGCAAAACACATATTGATTAGGTCATTGGGTATCCGCATACCTTGCAACCATTCATCTTGATTACTTTCACTACACCAATAAGGTGATCGATATATCTTCATTCGATAATGCTAATACTTTATTTATCATGCCCATCGATAAATAATCCACTTATAGTATCATCGGGTATCGGTGAGATAGAGATTATTCCGCACCGATGATATTATCTATGTTGATGACATTATCAATATAAAACATACTGATTAGACTTTACTTCTTTAACCTTACAAGTTATTGGACAAGGTTATTTTGATAGTCTTTATACTATCACTTCTCACATCACTCATAGGCCAATGTTATCCTGATACTGCTAATTTGCATTTCCTTTGCTTGAGAAGATGCTGACATTGGATCAAACGGATTACATCATATCTAAACTACCTGATAGATCTTTGTGCCACCCTTTGGACAATTTCAAGTGTTATTTTCTGGTCTTGCACTTGCCAATTCTTTTCACCCTGCATACAAACAACCGCAGTAACTATTCTCATAGACACAAACTTTTGAATAAGACAAATAATTTTGGTAGAAAATTAGGTTTCAATAGTGGCTCTCTTTGGGGATGTATGCTCCTAGTGAGCATATAGATATCTCAACTATCTCTCGAAAGAAGACAAAAAAAAAAAAAAAAATTAAACATAACAGAGTAATTTTAAAATACAGAATTTAGAAATACTCCTTGTTTAAGAGAAAAATGGCTTCAAATATTGAGCTTGTGTTGGGAGCTCTTGAACATAGCCTTCTATATCTTGTAAGAAATAATTATTCTCACCCACTTTCTCAAATACCACATAAGGTCCTAACCACAAAGATTCTAATTTTCTATATTTTCCTCTATCCTAGTCTTTGGCATTCCATTTCAACACCCAATCTCCCTTTTGAAAATTCCTCTCCTTGGCCCTTTTGTCATGCAAAGATTTCACTTGTAGTTTCTTTCTAGCATTTTGGCTTTGTGCATTTCTTTTGATTTCATCTAATTCTGCAAGTTGATTCATCCTATCCTCCATGAAATTTATTTCCTCTAATTTTTCTTCCTGTTAGAGCTATTAAGGAAATTAGGGCTTCCATGGCAGACTTTCAGAAGTTACAGAGTGTCTCCTGTCTATTTTTCATGTAAGTGGGTTGGAGAGAGGTGTTGTAGCCATGTTTTTTTCTCTTTATGTCACCTTTGTGGATTTAAAACACTCGCTTAGGTCTTGGTGTCTTCAATGGTTTGTTTTATTCTTTAAATGATTCAGATCATATATCCCACATTTGTTGTGCGTCGAGGAACTTTGATATTTTATTATCTCAGCACTAAATAGTTAAGTGCCTAAAAGGAATGTGCCTTTTGGGCGGATGGATCAATGGACAGACGGTGATGTAGGCAGCCAACTAGCAGACAAAAAGGATGTTTTGGTGGGACCATCTCAGGGAACGCTCAGGTGACATGGTCGATGATGATAGATGGCAACAGGGCATGATGGCGTGGTCTAAGTCATCATAGGTCTAGTCTGATCACATAGTAGTGTAGGTGTGACATGTGGCAGGTTTGACAGGTGGCAAGCCAAGTTGGATGGACACACAACAAAGGTCCCAATGAGTAAGGTGGTGCCACGTGGCACAGTTGGCGGGATGGTTAGGTAGAACCGAAAGATGGATCCGATTAGATGGTGATGCATGGCAGTAAACAAAAAAAGAGCATTGACGGAAGATCAAGATCCAACAGTGATGGGCTACTATGTGAAGGAAAGATGCGATGAGGATAAGCATCATGCGATGGAAAAAAGGCTTGGTGAGTGTCCAAGTGGGCAGTAAAGGAGTATTGGGACCACGCAAGGAAAAGAGATAGGTGGTCCTGAGGCCCAGTGGGATGTTGCCGCATGAACGTCAATGTAGTTTGACCAGGCAAAGATAACATTTCCTTTTACTTGGTGCCCACATTTCTAAAGTGCATCGACAACTCCATTTTAAAGTTGCAAAAAAGGTATTAATCTTAGCCCTTGAAGTGTTTGGCGCTAGAGAAGTAGTCGTTGTGATGAATATTTTAAAATATTAAATTTCTTTGTGTGTTTTATCATGATGGTGTGTTCTCAGACTTGTAGGGGAGTGGCTTGAGGTCTTCTTGGGCCATGATTTCTCTTAATTGCACCATTTGTGTGTCTAGGGATGTTCTCTATGGGTCTAAGTGCATTCAATATAGCATGGTGGCCTCATGGATCTCTGGTTTCGCTTTCTATCTTAATATGTTTCTTCCTAGCTATGTTTGTTCTGCATTTATGTAATTGGATATCTACTTGTAACTTGGTGAATGGTTTGTCAGGATAGATCTTTGAGTGATCTTTTGGAGAAAGATAAGATTAAAAAATAGGATTGTATTGATTGCTTGGAAGGACAGTTGTTGAGAACCCTCTCCTAGGGTTTCATAGTTTTACTTAAGGCTTTCCTTTCTTTATTTTAGGGGTTCTAGAATTTCTGACCCTAAGTGTTGGCTCAGAAGTTTGAGTTCCAGGGATACATCAGATTTGTATCAGACTGTAATTCATGATAAGATAGATGCTTCTTGATCTTTTGCAAGTTTTAGAATGGTGTAGTTGTTCAGTCATATTGTTACATATTTGGACTCATTATACTTAATACACTTGTCTCAGTTTCAAATCTCTCCTTGGCTTTCATTGTGTGAGTTTTAGATTTTCTAGTCCAATACATAGAGTAATATGTGTGTATGTTCCATTTCATAGTTCTGATTTAGGATTAGATTAAACATGCTTTGGATGAAACATAGATTCATTTTATGTATGTGCATAGGGATCTTATAATAAAGTGTGTGATCTTAGATACTTGTGTTTATGGCTATGAGTCCTTGCCAATAGGTTGTCTTCTATTTTCAGCACTTGGATTGAAGAAATTTCCCAATGGATAAGGCATTGATAAAAAGATTTTTTGGTCTTTGTTGATGCATAACTGATAGAGTTTGGATATATTTAGAAAATTTTACATCAAAACCATTACTAATTTCTTTTGTATCCTATGGTTGTTGGTTGTATGTCCTACATGGTAATAGAAAGTCGATGAATGCCTGGTTAGTATTTGGCACTTTCTTACCATTATCTGTTGTTGTGGTAGATTCGAATCCGTGGATCCACAAGTATGCTTCAAAATGTAGAATGTAGAAAGGTAGGATGTCTTCAATCTCTTGCTTGTAGATCTCCAACACCAAGTCTTGAATGGGTTCTTGAATTTGGAATAGGCTTGGAAGAAGGT
>MU227855.1:1224677-1258418 GCA_018584345.1 Thuja plicata
TTCTTGGATAAGCCAATTTCCCATTTTATCAAGTTTGGTTGAAAGGTTTTGCACTTGTTCAGGAGGAACTCTTAAAGTGTCATCTTCATCATGAGATGAGTGAGAAGAGTTATGCTCCATAGAAGGACTAGAATCATGAGTTATCAAATTGTCATCCAGGATCCTAAGGAAAGGAGAGGAAGACTCGGGATCAAAGGAACCCATAAGTCTACAGCTTCTTCTAACCCGGATACTATAAGTTGGACTAGATGAGGTAAAGCTCATACACCAATACAATGCAAATGAACTAACACAAAATTCTGATCTCTTAAATTTAAATGCAATTTGAAAGAACATGCAATATCTAGCATAAACAATGTAAATCTAACACCAAAAAAGAAAGAGTTGTCTATCGCAGGTTCACCAAAATGTAAAGTTCGAAAAAGAGGTGTAAGGATAATATAAGGTAATAAGGTAAGGGGTTTGATTTATTAATTTTTATTTGTGTTGATTTCCTTAACCCTACTTTACACTTAATTGAATTGTATTGATTATGTATTGTAATTGTGATTGGGGAGAAGATAAGATGCTCCTTTTCTATCCTCAAATGCACAAATGGAAGATCCAAGTTGATCAACCCAAAAGAAGGGTTAATGCACAAATGAATCAACTATTTAGAAAGAGAACAAAGAAGAGGATCTTAAATTCTGTTAATTGATTAAATGAATATGATATATGATAGTAATTGAAGAAATAGGAGAAATTTACTAACCTTAAAGAATTGCAGATCAAAGAATGTTGTTTTTTTAGGTCTATAGTCTGTTTCTGGAAAAGCTGATAGATGATTTCGAACTGGAACGTAGAGACGAACAAAACCCAAAAATATTTTCCCAATCTGATGTCATCTTATGAAAAAGGTTGACCTTGACCCACAAATATCAACCCAAACCCAATAATTTTGACCCTGACCTGCACAGGTCCAACAGAGAATCTGTTTGCGCCATCCAAAAGAAAGCCGAAAAGGGTATCCAGATCTGTGTCCAAATCCATAGTCCTAAACCTGTACCTGCAAGAAAAAGAGGATTGTTTGTTGTGGGGGAGGGGTTTGCCTTAGTCAAACCCTAGTTTTGGAATTAAACTCAAATATATGTAATTGAAATTGCATAAAGATAAACAAAGTAAATGCATGAATTCACCTTGCTTGTGAAAGTCCTTGTAGCGGATTCGAATCCGTGGATCCACAAGTATGCTTCAAAATGTGAAATGTAGAAAGGTAGGATGTCTTCAATCTCTTGCTTGTAGATCTCCAACACCAAGTCTTAAATGGGTTCTTGATTTGGAATAGGCTTGGAAGAAGGTGGATGGAGAGATCACCAAAAGGGCACTATGTAGCTTGAATCCTTCAATGGCCTCCAATGGATCTCCTTCATGAAAATGGATGCTTGAGAATGGATGAATGCTTGCTTCAAATCTTTCTCCTTAGCTTGCTTGAACTTCACTTGATAATTCTTGATCTCAATTATAAATTCTTGATGATTGATTAGAAGACTTAGTTCGCTTGATGATGGTTATTATTGTTAGAGAAAATGAGAGGAGAAGGCTCCCTTTTATATGAAACTAGGGCACAATCTTCTAAGGAGGCCAAAATAGGACAATTAAATTCCCATTAAATCATTTAACCCTAGGAGAGGACCTATATTAAATATAATTTAGGAATCAATGCTTCAGAACCTGAAACAGCCGACCCAGAAGCGGAAAAACACTTTTTGCAAAGACTGACATCCGAAAACTGTGAGACCCCGAGATCTGAACCGTGGGTCAAGGTTGAGCTTGACCTTGACCTAGGTCAAGGTTGATGTTGACCTTGACCTAGGTTAGGGTAGAGGTTGACCCTGACCTTGAAGCCCAGAATCACCAGTCTGCAGTCCAGAATGTAGAAATCAGGCTAAAAAGGAGTGGAAAGAATGACAGAATAGGGGGAAGCCATGTCAAGATTAGGAACCTATTCAAGGCACTTTTCATGAACCCAAACCACTTACTCAGAAGGCTAAACAAGTCTATAATGGAAGTGATTCCATTTTCTGACTATACACTACTCTCCTTGATTCTGATAGTGTAGCTGAAGAAATTGCTGAACTAGATAAAAGAATCTATGAGCAAATTGCTATCAGACAAAGGAGAGAAATAAAAAGAAGATAAGATCAGACATGACCAAAGTTTTCTTGAGAAAAAGAAATGGAAATTGCAAAGGTTGGAGGAAATGAACCATGTTGATGAACCTGAACAAGTTGAAGAGGGACCTATCATCTAACCAGTTCTTACTACCCAAGGACTTAAAAATAAGGGTAAGTAAAAAATGACAAGTTGGATAATGATATAGAAAGGGCTAGAATGGAAAAAGAAATCATAGCTAAAGAGCTTGAGAAGCTCGAGTTGGAGGCTGTTGCTTTAGAAATGAAGAAGAAGATGGATTTTCTTAGGCAGACTTCTAGGCATGCTGGTGTTGAAGTAGTTACAACATCACATGCCAAGGCATCTACTTCTCAAGATGACAACCCTTTTCCAAGGAGACCAGCTTATGCAGAAAGGTACAAACAATTTTATTTCATTGATGTTTTTGGTTATCCAAATGTAGTTCCAAATGAAATTTGAGATAAACTTCCTAAGTTTGCTGGGAATAATGTTATTACTTGTGAAGAACATTTGAAAAAGTTTTTTGATATGATGGAAGACTATGAGATCATGCATGAGGATGTGTTAATGAAGATATTTATGAAATCTCTAGTTGAAAATGCTAGGGACTGGTTTAGGGGTTTGTCTTTAGGTTCTATATGATCTATGGATGAGTTAGAGAGTTGTTTTAAGGAATAATATGGTGATAAGACAAATGAATTTTTCATGCTAAATGAGTTAAACAACATTAAGAAACATCAGAATGAGGATGTTGTTGAATTTAATACAAGATTTCATAAGGCTATGCATAAATTGTTCCAAGTTTTAAGGCTTGATGATAAGGTTAGTCTTGCCACCTATTTGAATGATTTTGATTTAAAAATGGGCTATCTCCTTAGAGATAAGAATCCTAGAACTCTCAGAGATGCATATAAGACAACAGTGAATATTGAGACAAATAGGAGTGTCAGTAAAGTTGGGTAGAAGAGAAGATTGGAAGCTTTCTAGGAAAGAATCAGATAGGCCTTTCACTACTAAGCCTTAAGATGAAGTAAACATGAAATAGATTCTAAGTGCTATTAAAGATTTAAAGCCTATATATAACAAGACTGTTAGGGTTCCAAATAATGATAGTAGGCCTATCACCAATAGTTTTAATAGGAATCCAAGGATGTAGAACTATCCGTATACTACCCAATGGAAAGATGGGAAGCCTATTTTCCCACAAAGAAATGACAAGCCTAATGGTAACACTCCTGATCCTCTACAAATAAACTCTATCAACACATGTGATGATGTCTCATGGTGCATATCTTTCCAATCCCCACATAGCCCCGATTATTGTGTAATTTCTCTAAACATATCTACAAGTGAGGAACAACAAGAAAGAGAAGAAGAGGATGAATTATATGATGACAGTGGTTGTACAATGACATCTTCACTTTTAAGGAGTGAAGAGGAATCTAATGAGGAAAATGGAGGTAAAAACTTGTTTTCATCTGATGATGAAGAAGAAATGATTGATGACATAAGGTGCAATGGCACAAGGGGTAATGAACCTTTTGTAGTAAGAAGACCCTTAGATGAAGAAATTGCACAAATTACTGTAGACATGGTTGCTCAAGAAAGGAGTAACTACAATTTGAGAAGTAGAACAGTGGGAAATGTTGATGGCTGACCCTCTGGTATCTTTGTTAGACAAGCATGAGAAAAAAATGAGAAAGTACTAGGAAAAGAAAATCCTGTTGAAGGTATCAAGAGAACAAAGGTCAAGAAAGGAGATAAACCTGATAATCCAATTGTTGTCTACAAGGTAAAAGTAAAGACACCAAAAATAAATGTTCCATCTATTCATGAGGATAGCAGAAAGATTGTGCCAAGCCTTGCTACTCAAGTTGAAAATGGAAATGTTGTTACTTTGAAGTAGGGAATTTCTGATTTGAAGTATACTCCAGTTGATATGGGGCAGTTGTTATCACAAATCATAGTCAAAGTTCCACTCTTGGAGATGAGGAGGAATGAGGAACACAAAGAAAAAAATTTAACATGGTTGAGTAGCATCTCTTCCACAAAAATACATGAGCAGGAAGAAGTTGAGAAAATGGGAAAATCAAAAGATAAATTTGATAACAAAGTGAAAGAATCAGAGGTGATTGTCTCAAAGATCCCTCAAGTTTTCTTAAGTACAAATAATGTTAGAGCTCCTTTAGGAGTTTTAGATCCTTTCTTCTTGACTTTGGTCATAAATGGTAAAATACTAAAGAATTATATGATAGACTCTGAGGCATCAAATACTGTTATGCAGCAGAAATCATGAGGTCATTAGGATTGCAAGTTGATTCTCCTCATGGGAGATGTCAAGAAATGTACTCTAGAGAAGTACTTGGCATAGGTACCATTAAAGCTCTGCCTTATAGACTTGTTGCTTTCCCTGAGAAGATGCTAACCATTAGTGTCTTAGTAGAGGGAATCCCTCCTCAATATGGAATGCTCTTATCAAGGAAGTGGAGTGCATCAATGGGAGGGAGTATTCAATGTGATCTGTCATTTGTTACCTTTTATGTCACTGGTCAAAGTGTGAAGGTATCTAGAGAAAAAATAACTCCTCACATGATTAAGGAAATTAATGATAATAATATGAACTATCTCTTGGATACTAACATGGGGTCTTTCCAAGTCCAAGATGGGAAGGTTGGCATAGAAAATCAGCATGTGTTACTCACTAAAGAAAAGGATAATCTAGCAGACAGTAATGACTTGGGGACAATGCACTTTAATGGTTCAAGCTCAAAGGAGGGAGCAGGTGCAAGAGTTTTGTTGATACCTCCTAGTGGTAAAACTTACAAGTTCTAATTCTCCTTGTTATTTACATGTACTAATAATATTGCAGAGTATGAGGCCTTGTTGATTGGATTAAGATTGGCTTCAAGAAAATACATAAAGAACCTTAGGGAAATTGGAGACTCTAAATTTGTGAACTCTCAAATAAGATCTAAATTTGCTTCAAAAAATTAGAGATTAAGGCAGTATAAGAATGCTGTATGGGATGAAATAGAAAATTTTGATGCTTTCGGTATTGACTGGATGGATAGGAATCAAAACAAAATGGAAAAATTGTTGGCCAACATTTCTTTATGACTAGGAGATGTTACCTTTTTAGGAATTTCTAAAATTGAAGTTCAATCCAGGCTTTCTGTCCTAGATAATATTGAAATTTGACAAATTTTTGAAGATGATTTGGATATTTTGAGATTTTTGCATTGTGAGTCAGATCTTGGAAACAAAGAGATGGATTTCAGTGGGTATGTAGAGACTATTGATGGTAAGGATACTATTTTTGACAAAGAGGTCTTGCAGCTGAAGTCAAATAGAGTTCCCAAAGGATTGGCTGTGCTTGAGAAAACTTTTGACAAGGACTGTGAACAAGTTTGAGAACTTGGTGGTGCAGGAGCACCTAGGTAGGCTAGAAGAGGAAATGTACCTAGGGATTATTGGATGTTTTGGCTTGTAGTGATTCTATCAAGGCCACTAGGATAATAAGAGGACATGTAAGTCCTATTTTTGTTTCAGTAAAGTGTTAGGAGAGGATAGGATACCTTAATAGGTCTTTAGAGACTTTTGTGTCCATTTAGGTCCAATAGGGTGTTTTTGGTATTTTCATACTGAATGAGTCAAACAAGGGACTAGAGGTCCCATTGTATGCTATTACATCCTAACTAGTCATTTGGACAATTTTGGACAAGGTTAGACCATGTTTGGAGAGCTTATTCAAAAAGTTGTAAAAGTTGTCAATGTTGTCATTGACAACATTGACAACATTTGTTGCAAGAATGCAACTTTGGTGGAATTGGTTCCATAACTACCTGAAACTAAATTTGTAGTGCCTTGGTAAACTACATAAGGCTATCCTCAATCTTTTGGAGGGGTTGGCAAGTTGAATTCATTTTTTGTATAGACTGTGAATTTGGAATATAGTTGCAGTTTATGTATTTTGTGAAGATCAGATTGCTTAATGGATTGAATCAACTTTTGTAAGCATTGATTTGAGTAATGTAAGTTGATACAAGATTTTTTGTGGTGGTAGTTTTATTTATTGAATATTTTTTATTACTTTTGCAAAATATTTTAGTTTTTGTCCAGTCGCTAGTTTGAATTGGGCACTGTTTGCAAATGGAGTCATAACTCTATCTTCCACAGTGGCATTTGCATGTGCTATTGGATTATGGAAGGTGAATACATGTAATCTATTTACAGTGAAGGAGGGGCCTAGGAAATCATGGAAGCCATTTTTAGGATGATGCCCTAGGTGAGCCAGTGATGCATGCCTAGGGGTCATCAGTAGTTGCAGATCTTATTTGGTCGATTGAAAGAAATAATTGCTTCAATCAAAGCTTGGAAAGGGGTAGGGTAATGTGTTTTGAAGTCCCAATTTACATGGGAAGGTTTTTTGAATGAATATTGGTGTTTGGAATGAATTTTCTATCAGACTGGTTTTGAAAGCCTCAAAACCCTAAATTTTAGCCTTGATTATAGGCAAAGCTATACAGACAGCTTGGGGACCCTAGACCTATAAAATATCTAGTATCTTGATAAAGGGTATCTAGATCCTAAACTTGTTTGGACACTTGTTAAGACTTTTTGTGAGTTAATGCAAAAAAAGTGCCTAATTAGGCCTAATTGCTTCTAGCCCTATTTGGGAAGCAATTGATGTGATTCTTGGAACTTGATTAGGGTTTCAAATCAAAGTGTGGTTACAGGTGGTGGAAAGGATCCTAACAACAACTTCAAGACCCTATCCCTCTCTGTGAATTGAGAAATGATAAATTTGGATCAGTTGGAGCATCTTGGAAAGATGGAGCAAGAAAGGCTAGAAAGAGTCTTTTGAAGAGCTATGGTGATTTTGTGTATTACATTGTTGGTGTTTCACTAGTTGAAGAAGTAGGATCTTGTGAGAAGAATCCTAAGGAGAATAGGGTTAGTGAAAGAACCCTATTGGGTCAGTGAGTGACCTAGGAGCCCCTAGAGGAAACTAGGGATAAGCACGACTAATGCTACATCAGAGTGGTATCAGAGCAAGTTGAGAAACTTGGGAAGATTGGTATATGTTAGAGGTGGAATCTAGTGGTTCTACAAAGATGGTGAAAAATTTATAATTATCCAAGGACATGGAAGAGAAAAAGGAGAAAAATAAACTCCTTGAGGGTACCTTGGAAGCAATGAGGTTAAGGATGGAAGAACTAGAAAATGCTACTAGGAAGAAAGACTTTGAAGATAAAACCAGTAGTAGGGGTAAGGAAAAAGTTGAAGAGGAAGACTTCATCCCCAAACCAGACCCAGTTTTGAATGAGGAACCTATCTTGAAGGCTATAAAGGCATTAAGTGGCAAGGCTTTGGAAGGAATACCTTTGTTTAGAGGAAAGATGGATATTGAGATAGTCATGGACTGGATTGAAGAAATGAAGAATCATTTCGAGTGTGAGGGTATCTCTGAATCCAAAAAGATTAAAGTGGCCAAGTCTAGACTCAGAGGGTCAGCTTTGACTTGGTAGAAATACCTTTAGGATGAGAGGGTAAGAATGGGTAAGCAACCCATAGCAAACTGGAATGCAATGGTGACCAAGTTGAGGGAGAATTATCTTCAGGAGGATTATGAAATCCAACTCCATAGGAAGAGACAAAACTTGAAACAAAAAGACCTAGATGTGGCCTCATATACTGAGGAATTCTAGAGATTGTATCTAGGGTCTAAATTGTAGGAAGAAGAGTCAATCAAAGTGGCTAGATACTTGGGTGGATTGAAGTGGAACATCCAAGAGGAGATTAGCCTATGGACACCAACTACAATTCAAAAGTGTCATCAATTGGCTATAAGGGTCGAAGAAAAGAATAAGAAGAAAGGGGATTCTAGCTTCAAGAACAACAATAACTATAGAGGCAGAGGGAGAGACCAAAGGGGTCAAAGAGGAGGCTACCAAGGTAGGGGTAGTGAAAAAAAGTCACAAGGAGAGAATATGTTGACATAGCAGTAGACTAAAAGAAGTTCAAGAGGAGGCTATAACAAAGGCATGGGTAATCATAGTACTCTTAAAAGACGAAGAGGAGGTAGGAGTAGTTCTTACTTTGCAACCATGAAGTGTTATTACTGTGGGCAACTAGGCAATCTAGCCTATAGATGTCCTGACAAACCTTATGTAGCAAACCGTGAAAAAATGGTAGCATATACACATGAGGACACTTCAAGTGTCAAAACCCCTGAGATAGACAATCTAGATTCAGAGATGGGTGAGAACCTAATGTTGAGAAGGGTACTCATAAGGCAACTAGTCAAGGATGAGCCCAAACACAGGAGGGCATTGTTTAGAATCAAATGCAAGATCCTTGGCAAGGTATATAAGGTGATTGTGGACTCTGGATCCATAGATAATATCATCTCAGAGGAGGCAGTAGTGAAACTTAAGTTAGAAAAAATACCCCATGTGAACCCTTATAAGGTGACATGGCTCAACAAAGGATAGAGTGTATTGGTTAATGAGCAGACATGGGTTGAATTCTCAATTGCAGGGTATAAGGATAGATTACTTTGTGACATCCTACCAATGGATGCTTGTCATTTGATACTAGGAAGGCCTTGGAAATTTGATAATGGGGTAGTATATGATGGGAAGGAGAACTCCATCACTTTCAAGAAAGGAGGGAAGACTTTCAAAATTCAGTCTTTTCTAGAGGATGAAGAGTCACAAACTAAAACTCCTAATGTCATGTTATGTAGTGGTCAGGAGTTTGTAAATGACATCAAGGATGATGAGGGGGAAGGTTATGCCACTATGCTAAGACCTAAGGAGGAAGAGAAATCAGTGAAGGAGCCATTACCAACAGAGGTGCAAGAATTGCTTGAGAAGTACCAGGATATTGTGAGTGATGGCACTCGTGCAACCCTACCACCTAAGAGGGTTATAAGTCATCAAATAGAATTTGTGCTAGGGGAATATTTTCCCAATAAGGAAGCATACAAGCTCACTCTTGATCAGAAATTGGAGGTAGCTAGACAAGTACAAGAACTCTTGGATCAAGGCTTGATCAAGAAGAGTATTAGCCCTTGTGCAGTCCCGGTTGTTTAGGCATCTAAGAAGGGAGGAAAATGGAGATTATGAATAGGTCAAGGGCTATAAATAGGATCACAGTAAGGTATAGGTTCCATATACCTAGGATAGAGGACCTTATGGATTTCCTTAGAGGGGAAATGTACTTTACCATGCTAGACTTAAAGAGTGGTTATCACCAAATCAGGGTGAAGGAAGGTGATGAATGGAAAACAACATTCAAGACCACAGATGGCTTATATGAATGGATTTTTATGCCATTTGGTCTCTCAAATGCTCTGAGCACATTCATGACGCTCATGAATGAGGTGCTCAAGGACTTCACAGATAAGTTTGTGGTAGTATATCTTGATGATATACTGATATTTAGCAAGACAAGAGAGGAGCATATCAGACATGTAGAGGCAGTATTAAAAAGGTTGCATGAGGAGAAATTGGCTATTAACCTTGAGAAGTGTGATTTCTTCAAACAAGAACTAGTCTACTTGGGCTTTGTGGTGTCTAAAGGGTCTTTGAAGATGAACAAAGATAAGGTTGTTGCTATCCTAAACTGGCCTGCAACTACTACAACCACTGAGGTAAGGAGTTTTCATGGCTTTGCAAAATTTTATAGGAAGTTTATTAGGAATTTTAGAGGGATATGTGCATCATTGATGGATAGTATAAAGGGTGGGGTCAAAACAATGTTCAGATGGATAGTAGAAGCAAAGAAAGCCTTTGATTTGTTGAAAAAACAAGTGGCTACTCAACCAATCCTATAGTTTCCAAGCTTTGAGAAGTTGTTTACCATTGAATGTGATGCTAGTGGAATGGAAATAGGAGGGGTATTGAGTCAAGAAGGTAGGCCTATTGACTTCTTTAGTGAGAAGTTGAATGAGGCTAAGAAGAAATACTCTTCTTATGATTTGGAACTATATTCTCTAGTTCAATCTTTGAGAAAATGGAGGCATTATCTATTGCCTAAAGATTTTGTGGTATTTAATGAAAATTAGGCTCTTAGTTACATTAACACGCAAGAGAAGCTAAGAAATAGGCATTTGAAGTGGATGGAGTACTTACAGGCATTCTCTTTTACTATAAAGCATAAGAAGGGTCAACTTAATAAGGTTGCAGATGTCATAAGCAGGAGATTGTTGATAGTGCAAGAAGTCCAATTGAATAGCATTGGGATTGATAGTTTCAGAGATCTCTACAAAGAAGATGAGGATTTTGGTGAAACCTATAAGGTATGTCTAGATTTTGAAAATCATTTTCATAGCAAGTTCTCTGATTTTACTTTACAAAATGGATTGTTGTTCAAGGGAAATCAGTTGTGTACCTAAAGGGCAATGATGATGAACCTCATACAAAAGAAACATAATGGTTCTCTAAGTGGTCACTTTGGTAAGGACAAAACCTTGGAACTAGTCCAAAGGTTCTACCATTGGCCAAAGTTGATGAAAGATGTCACCAGGTATGTGGACCAATGTGTTGTTTGCATGAAGGCAAAAGGAGGAATGAGTAATGCATGGTTGTATCAGCCTCTACTAGTCCCTAATAGGCTATGGGAGTGTGTGAGTATGGATTTTATTATGGGCTTACCCAAAAATAAATAGGGCTATGATAGTATTTATGTATTTTTTGATAGATTTAGTAAGATGGGACATTTCATTCCATGTAAGACTGCTAGTGATGCTAGCCACATAGCCTATTTTTTTTCAAGGAGATTGTGAGGATTCATGGTCTTCCTTTGAGTATAGTATCAGATAGGGATGCAAAATTTATGAGCCATTTTTGGAGGAGATTATGGACTAGATTGGGCACTGATTTATCATTTATCTCAGCTTACCACCCTTAGACTGATGGGAAAAATGAGGTGGTAAATAGGGTGTTGGGTAACCTTTTGAGGTGCCTAACTAAGGAGTATGGGAAGACTTGGGATGTGGTCATTCCCCAAGAAGAATATGCTTACAATGAAAGTAAGAATAGGATGATAGGAAAGAGCCCATTTGAAGTGGCCATGCTGAGGACTTCACCCAAACCATGAAGGAGATCCAAGACCAAGTCAAGAAGCAGATCCAAGACAGTCAACATAAGTTGAAAGCCAAAGTTGATGAGAAGAGGAAGGATGTTCAGTTTGAAGTGGGTGAATATGTAATGGTACACTTGAAAAAATCAAGGCTATAGAAGGGTGTCCCTACCAAGCTTCAGATGAAAAGGGTGGGACCTTGCAAAATCTTGGCCAAATATGGGGCTAATGCTTATAAAGTGGACTTACCATTATACTTGAGCATATATCCAATGTTTAATGTTCAAGACTTAAGCCAATTTAGAGGGTAGATGGATGAGATCAATCCAAATAGCCGAGGAGTCAGTGATGATGTGGAGGCTACTCTATTCCCTCCAAAGTGTAAGATGGTAGCTGACAAAGTTCTGGACTCCCGGGTTAAGAAGACTACTAAACATAAAGTCTTCATGGAACATTTGATTTAGTGGAAGGATAGACCAGAGTTAGAGGCCTCATGGATTGCAGAAGAATACTTCAAGAAGGTGATCATCTCAGAGGATCTCCTATCCATAGGAGTGAAATAGCTTTTCCTTTTTGGGGGAGTATGGTGCAAGAGCACCAAGGTAGGCTAGAAGAGGAAATGTACCTAGGTCTTCTTGGATGTTTTGTCTTGTATTGGTTCTATCCAAACCAATAGGATAATAAGAGGACATTTAAGTCTTATATTTGTTTGAGTAAAGTGTTAGGAGAGGATAGGATACCTTAATAGGTCTTTAGAGACTTTTGTGTCCATTTAGGTCCAATAGGGTTTTTTTGGTATTTTGATGCAAAATGAGTCAAACAAGGGAATAGAGGTCCCATTGTATGTTATTACATCATAAATAGTGGTTTTGACAAGTTTGGACAATGTTAGACCAAGTTTGGAGAGCTTATTCAAAAAGTTGTAAAAGTTGTTAATGTTGTCATTGACAACATTGACAATATTTGTTGCAAGAATTCAAATTTGATGGAATTGGTTCCATAAATATATGAAACTAAACTTGTAGTGCCTTGGTCAACTACATAAGGCTATCCTTGAGCTTTTGGAAAGGTTGGAAAGTTGAAATCATTTTGTGTACGGACTGTGAATTTGGAATACAGTTACAGTTTATGTGTTTTGTGAAGATCAGATTGTTTAATGGATTGAATCAACTTCTGTAAGAATTGATTTGAGTAATGTAGGTCAATACAAGACTTTTTGTGGTGGTATTTTTATTTATTGAATATTTTTTATTATTTTTGCAAATTCTTTTAGTTTTTGTCCAGTCGTTGGTTTGAATTGGGCACTATTTGCAAATGGAGTCATAACTCAATCTTCCACCGTGGCATTTGCATGGGCTCTTGGATTATGGAAGGTCATCAAGTGTTGCAGAGCTTATTTGGTGGATTGAAAGAAATCATTTCTTCAATAAAATCTTGGAAAGGGGTAGGGTAATGTGTTGTGAAGTCCCAATTTACATGGGAAGGTTTTATGAATGCAGATTGGTGTTTGGAATGAAGTTTCTATCAGAATGGTTTTGAAATCCTCAAAACCCTAAATTTTAGCCTTGATTATAGGTAGAGCTGTACGGATAGCTTGGGGACCCTAGACCTAGAAAATCTCTAGTGTCTTGATAAAGGGCATCTGGATCCTAAAATTGTTTGGACACTTGTTAAGAATTTTTTGAGTTAATGCAGAAAAGGTGCCTAATTACGCCTAATTACTTCTAGCCCTATTTGGGAAGCAATTGATGTGATTCTTGGAACTCGATTAGGGTTTCAAAGAAAAATGTGGTTACAAGTGGTGGAAAGGATCCTAACAACAACTTCAAGACCATATCCCTCTCTGTGGATTGAGAAAGATTCTTTTGAAGAGCTATGGTGAGTTTGTGTTTTACATTGTTGGTGTTTCACTAGTTGAAGAAGTTGGATCTTGTGAGAAGAGTCCTAAGGAGAATAAGGTTAGTGAAAGAACCCTATTGGGTCAGTGAGTGACCTAGGAGCCCCTAGAGGAAACTAGAGATAAGAAAGACTAGTACTACATCACTTGGAGGAAGTAAATTTGGGGACAGATGAAGCTCCTAAGAAGGTATACATTGGTAAGAAATTATCCTCTAAACTTAGAGAGTTGTTGGTTAACCTTCTCAATAAACATAAACATGTCTTTGCATGGTCTTATGATGACTTGAAGGCATACAGGGAGGACCTTTTCCAACATGAGATTCCTTTAAAGGAAGGCACAAATCCTTTTAGATAGAAATTAAGACCTATCAATCCCACCCTAGCACCCAAGATGCAAGAAGAATTAAAGAAGACGAGGGATGCTAGAATAATCAAGCTAATAAGACATTCAAGATGGGTATCAAATTTGGTACCAGTAAGAAAGAAAAATGGTTATATTAGACTTTGTGTAGATTTTAGGAATTTGAACACCTATTCATTAAAGGATAAATATGGGTTGCCTAACATGGAAGATATGTTATAAATAGTCACTAGATCAGAATTGATGTCTGTATTGGATGGATTTTTAGGGTACATTAAGGTTATGGTCAAGGAATTAGAGCAGTTCAAGACTACATTCACCACACCATGGGGCACTTATGTGTATGTCAAAATGCCTTTTGGTTTGACAAATGCTGGAGAAACATTTTCAAAGAGCCATGGATGTGGCATTTGTAGACTTTATAAATGATTTTCTAGCAGTTATACAAAGATGAACTTACTACCTATTCAACAAAACAGGAACAACATTGTGGTCATCTTGAGAAAAATTTTGTCAGAGCATTGGAATATGGGGTTTATTTTCACCCAAAGAAGTGTGTTTTTGGAGTGATAGAGGGGAATATTTTAGGGCATATTTTGTCTAGAGATGGAGTAAGGATTGAACCTAAAAGGATAGATGCAATTGACAAGATCCCTCAGCCTAAGAATGTCAAGGGAATTCAATCCTTCTTTGGGCAGGTAAATTTCTTGAGGTGATTTATTACTAACTTTGCTGAAATGAGTAGTCCAATCTCAAGGATGATGAAGAAAGGAGCCAAGGTAGAGTGGAATCAAGAGGAATGCAAGGATTTTTCAGGTATAAAATAGGCTATCAAGGATGCTCCAGTCCTAATAAAACCAAGTTATGGTAAGCCTTTGCAAATATTTTCCTTAGCTTCATATAATACCATTGCTACAGTGTTACTACAAAAGAATTCAGAGGGCTTTGAGAAACCCATTTCCTTTTTTAGTAAATCCTTTCAAGAAGCAGGATTCAAATATGATATCATGGAAAAACAAGATTATGCTTTAGTCAAAGTTGTTAAAGCTTTTAGGTGTTATTTGGTAGGAGTAGTTGTGATTGCTTATGTACCTAGTGCCGCTATCAAAGATATTTTAGTCCAACAAGAAGTGTCAAGAAGGAGATGTAGAAGGATAAACAAGATCCAAGAATTTAACATTGATATACATATTACAAAATGGGTCAGGGGTATGGGACTTGCAAAGCTCATGGCCCAAAGAAATTTGGATGCCAATCACATAAATATATTGGAGGAGGACCAAAGGCCCTATATTTGTGATAAGGATTATTATGACTGGTATAAAGATATTGTTGGATATCTAGAAAAGATGGTGTTGCCCCCTGACATGGGTGAAAATAGGAAAAGAATAGTCAAGTTGCAGGCTGTTAAGTATGCAATAATTCAAGGACAATTATGGTGGAGGAGCAATGACAGAGTCTTACTCAAGTGTGTTGACTTTGACAAATCCAATTGCTTGATGGAAGAAATGCATAATGGTACATGTGGAGGCCATTACATGGCTAAGAATACTACACACAAGATTCTTAGATCTAGTTTTTGGTGGCCCACTATCTTCAAGGATGCCCATAGTTATGTTAAGAAATGTGATGCCTGCCAAAGATTTGTAGGTAAGCTCAATTTTGGGGGAAGTTTTCCTTTGAAGCATATTGTAGTGGAAGCACCTTTTCAGAAATGGGAATGGACTTCATTGGTGAGAATTCAAACAAGTCAAGTGGAGGCCCTTCATGGATTCTAGTAGAAACTGACTATTTTACTAAATAGGTTGAAGCAATCCCCACTAGAAGGGCTACTAGTAAGGTTGTGACTAATTTCATGCTACAAAATATCTTGAATAGATTTGGATTTCTAGAGAGTATTGTGGTGGACAATGCAATGTGTTTTAGATCAGAAGAGTTTAGTGCTTTCTTCCAGCAGTATGGGATCCAAATCTCTTACTTATCTCCATATCACCCACAAGGGAATGGCCAGGCTGAATCCAGTAATCAAATTTTGATCAAGATACTTAAGAGGATGTTGGAAAAGAACAAGAAAGCTTGGGATTCAAAGTTGTAGTTAGCACTATGGGCTGACAGAGTAATAGTCAAGAAAACAATTGGTTATGCACCCTTTGATTTGGTGTATGGAATTCATGCTAGGTTGCCTCAAAACAATCTACTACAGATGTATAAGTTTGTCCAAGAGTATGATGAAGAGATAGATGATGATATGAGAATTAGGATGGATGACTTGATACAACTAGATGAATCAAGGAGGGATGCACATGAAAAGAATGTTCAATTGCAGTTGCAGTATAAGAATCTGTTTGATAAAAGAACAACTGTCAGAAGTTTTGAAGTTGATGATTTGGTCCTAGTGTGGAATGCTAGACTTGAAGACAAAGGTAGACATGGAAATTCTGACCCTATTTGGCTTGGACTATATGTTATTGAGAGTAAATAGGGTTCAAAATCATATATTCTTAAGGAATTGGTTGGAAATGTTTGGGAATTGCCCGTTCATGGACAAGACTTGAAATTTTACTTCTCTTGAAGTCTCAAATTCATGAACAGTAGTTGTAAATAGGTTTTTGTAGTTTTAGGAGTAGGTTTTCCTTATGTTGTTTCCTGCTTTCTATTTTAGGTTAGGTTTCCTTTCCATTTTTTTGGTGGTCTTCTTATCCCTGACATTCTAGATCCTTGCTATGCCTATGAGAGACATACATCCCCAATCAGAGCCACTGTTAGAGCTATTAAGGAAATTAGGGCTTCTATGGTAGAATTTTAGATGTTGCAGAGTGTCTCCTTTTTTTTTTTTTAATGTAAGTGGGTTGTAGAGAGGTGTTGTAGCCATGTTTTGTTCCTTTTATGTCACCTCCATGGAGTTAAAATAATCACTTAGGTCTTGGTGTCTTAACTAGTTTTTTTTGTGCTTTAAACACTTCAGGTCATATATCTCACTTTTGTTGTGCATTGAGGAACTTTCATATTTTTATATCCCAGCACTAAATATTTAAGTGCCTAAAAGGCACATGCCTTTTTGGCAGACGGTTCAATGGACGGACGGTGATGTAAGCAGCTAGCTGGCAGATAGAAATGATGTTTTAGTGGGCCTGTGTTAGAGAAGGCTCACGTGACCTGGTCGAGGATGACAGATGGTAGTAGGGTGCGATGGCATGTTCTAAGTCATCACAAGTCCAGTTGGATCATGTAGTAGCATGGGTGTGACATGTGGAAGGTTTGACAGGTGGCGAGCTAGGTTGGATGGACACGCAGCAGAGGTCCCAACGAGTAAGGCGGTGCCATGTGTCATAGTTGGAAGTATGGTTAGGTGGGACCAAAATATGGATCTGATCAGATGGAAAAGCATGGTGGTAAATAAAAAATATTGTTGAAGGAAGATAGAGATCCAACGATGATGCAATATCGCGTGAAGGAAATATGCGAAGAGGATAAGCATTGCACAATGGAAAAAAGGCTTGGTGAGTGTCCAAGTGGGTATTAAAGGAGTATGGGGCCCACTCAAGGAAAAGAGATAGGTGGTCTTGAGGTCCAGTGGGATGTTTCCACATGGATGTCAACGTAGTGTGACTGGGAAAAGATAACATTTCTTCGTACTTGGTGCCTATGTTACTAAACTGCATCGACGACTCCATTTTAAATTTTCAAAAAAGGTCTTAATATCATCCGTTGATGTGTTTGGTGCAAGATAAGTAGCCGTTGTGATGAATATTTTAAAATTTTGAATTTCTCTGTGCATTTTATCATGGTTGCATGTTCTCAGATTTTCAGGGGAGTGGCTCGAGGTCTTCTTGGGTCGTGATCTATCTTAATGGTGTCATTTGTGTGTCTAGGGATGTTCTTTGTGGGTCTAGATGCACTCAATACATCATGGTGGCCTCATGGATCTCTGGTATTTCTTTCTATTTTAAGATGTTTCTGCCTAGCCATGTTTGTTCTGCATTTATGTGATTGGATCTCTACTTGTAACTTGGTGAATGGTTTGTCAGGACAAATCTTTGAGTGAGCTTTTGGAGAAAGATCAGATTATGATATAGGGTTGTATTGATTTATCAGAAGGACAGTTGTTGAGAACCCTCTCCTAGGGTTTCATCCTTTTATTTAAGGCTTTCCTTTTTCTATTTTAGGGGTTCCAGAGTTTTTGACCCTAAGTGTTGATTCAGAAGTTTGAGTTCTAGGTATATATCAGATTTGTATCAGACTATAATTCATGATAAGATATATGCTTCTTGATATTTTTTAAGTTATTGAATGTTGTATTTGTTCAGTCATATTTTTATAGATTTGGACTCATTATACTTAATACTATTGTCTCAGTTTCAAGTCTCTCCTTGGCTCTCATCGTGTAAGTTTTGGATTTTCTAGTCCAATACATAGAGTTATCTGTGTGTATGTTCCTTTTCATAGTTCTAATTTAGGATCAGATTAAACATGCTTTGGATCAAACATAGATTCATTTGATGTATGCGCATAGGGATCTTATTGATGACATGTAACTGATTAAATGTTTGAAGATGTTAATTTGATCACCAAAATATAGAAATATAATGCAAGACATTAAATCAGTTAATGGATTGTATTGTCATTGATGTCAACTTGATATAATCTAATTGGTTATAATCAAAGTGTCAAAGACTTTAGAGAATTAGAGAGAGAAATATTATGCTTTTAGTAATGCATAAAAGACAAGAATTCACTAAGTGACTTCAAACACCGATGGCTAGTGGAACTTGACGGACAGAGATAACTGAAAGATAATTCAGAGTGATGCCCACGCATAGAAACCATCAAGAATTAGCGAAGAGAAGAATCAAAATCATTACCAATGGCTATAATTATAGTGTTAACTGACAAGTAGAACTTTGCAGTAAAGCCTGAAGGACAGACAACACCGATAGAGAATCCCAAGGAGAACTTAAGTGTTGACAGAAGCTATCAAAGAGTTAAAACACCAAAGTTAACTAAAGTTCATAAATGACAAAGTACTTAGCTAGCAAAGCTAAAAATAGACTTAACTGGTTGTTATCATTGTTTTCATTGAAAAGATAAAGCCAAAAATAAGTAAAAGATTTAAATCTATTTTATCCTGTTGGCAAGAAGATTTCTATGAGATAAAACAATAGTTATGCTTTAAATCAAGATTGGCTAAGATTGTGGACCACGCCAAGAACAAGAAAATCAAGAAGAGAGAAATGGTGATATCATGTCTATAAAGAGACAACTTAATTCATTATGAATTAAGGGGAGTGAATGAAAAATAGGATGCTGAAGAGAAACTGATGAAGAAAAACTTCATACAGTCCTAATCAATCAAGCTGAGAAAAGAGCTAAAGATTTTTGCAGACACCGAGAAATAAACAAGCACAACATCATCGAGTAGAAAGAAGTGGAGAAAAGGTATTTAAAATATATTTTGATCAAAATGGTTTAATGAGATTACAATAGATCTAAAAATCTGCAAGGATAAGTTGTATATGTGAACAAATCATTTATTGTTTCAGTTTAACCATTGATTCAGAAAGTCTCTTAACCAAGCAGGATTTAAAGATCCTTTATATATTGAGATACATCCCAAAGAGTATCAAAAAGTTTGATCATGAAGATAGCATGAGATGCTAGATACCATTTGACGAACTACACAGGGTTTGGTCATAGAAGGTAGCATAGAGATGCTCGATATCAAGTGAGAAACTAATCTTTTAAATCCTCTAACAAGGTCATGCCTAACAGTGTGTTTGTAACCTTTAACAGGGTTGGCTCTTCATCGAACCCACTTTAGAAGAGTGAAAATTTTGGGTTACCAGTCCCAAGTGGTCATTACTTTAGTGTTTTGCATTACACATAACTAATCTGGATTGACTGGTATACACTAACAAATTTAATGTTTTTTGGTAAATGAAAGACAACTATTCAATAAACATTAAAATAAGGTTTAACAGAGCACTCCGAGCAATAGTTATTTGATAAGTATATTTGAAGGCATACATCTTGTAGGACTGAATATAACTAGAGGCTTAATATTGTGGTACTAAGTTTTTGGGTTGTTTTATTGGAATATTTTTGAGGCCACTGATTCACCCCCCCCCCCCCNTTCCCCCCCCCCCCCCCTCTCAGTTATTTGTAAAAATTGGTATCAAAGCTTGTTTTCTTAGAAAGGGAGATTAATAGCTCAAGAAAAAGATCACAAGATCAGGTATTGGTAATGATGTTACACAACACCTTGATACTGAATATGTGTTGCCTATAGGACCTCATACTCTTGATCAATTGAGAGAAAATCATGAGCATAATTGCATGATGATAGAACTTGCTTCCTCACTCTCCGATGCTGAGTTTGAAGATGTCAAAAACTGCACCTCTGCAAAGAAAGTGTTGGATAATTTGAAGTTGGTATATGGAGGAGATGCTAATTTTCTAAGAGCCAAGGAATAAATCCTAAGAGGGAGGTTTGATGACCTAAGGATGAAAGAAGGAGAAAATATCACTCAGTATAGCTGCAAAATCAAAGAGGTTTTCAATGTTATCTGAGGATTTAGAGGTGTACTTTAAGAGGAGACAGTGGTAAGTAAAATATTAAGAACCTTACTGCCTGTATATGTTATTAGAGTTTCTGCTATACAAGAAATGAGAGCAGTTGAAAACAACACAATTACTCTAGATAGTCTGACTGGTAGACTGATTTCATTTGAGATGAATAAATTTGATAATAGTGTCTTACCATCTATAGAATCTGCATTCAAATCTTCTTTGAAAATAAGTAAGTCAAGTCATAGATGCACTATTAGGAATGATAGTGAAAGTGATAATGAGGATCAAGGACTTGATGATATTGAAGCACTAATGGCAAGAAGACTGCAAAGAGGAAAAGGTAGATAGAAAGGTAAATTACCACTTGTATGTTTTAATTGTAAAGAGGCTGGACACTTTTCTTCAAGATGTCCTAATAGAAGAAAAGATGACAGAAGTAATGACACAACATATGAAAATAAGTTTGACCGAGGTGATAACAGAGATTACTGAAGCAACGAAAAAACTAAAAGAAGAGATACCTGAGACTACAAGGAAAAAGGAAAGAAAGCTTGTTACCTAGCTGAGAACAGAGTTGATGATACTGACACCAAATCTGAAGAAGGCATTGAGATGGTATTTGTATCCATGATGGATGATTCAGTCGAAGAAGAAGAAAGGTATGTATAAAATTCACTCATATCTAAGGTTAGTAAGAATGATGTCTAGATCATAGATAGTGGCTACACTCACCACATGACCAGTGATATGAAAATTTTTGAAACTTTTGAATACTATAATGGTGGTTCACTAAGAATGGGTAATGACACGCCTTGTCCAGTTGAAGGTAAATGAACCATAATGTTGAATAACTTGATCAAATGTGAAAATGCTTACTGGGTAAAATGATTGAATTATAATCTCTTAAGTGTTTCATAGCTGAACAATACAGGTCACCAAGTAGCATTTGAGAATAAGAAGGCAAAGATCTTCAATGAATCAAGAATGTTGATCAGAACTGGTGAGCATAAAAAAAGTAACATTTTCTATCTTGATGACATTAACACCACTTGTTTAATGGCTAGAAACGAAGACATATGGTTGTGGCACAAAAGGTTGTGTCATGTAAATTTTGACAACATGATAAAGATAAGCAATAAAATAAAATTTAGAGGCTTACCAAGCATGTCAAAGCCCGAGCATATCATGTGCAAGAACTGTCAAAAAGGTAAGATGACAAAGTCTAGTTTCAAGAGTAAAGCCCATACATCTAATGCAATTCTAGAATTAGTCCATACTGATCTATATGGACCCATGAAGACAAAGAGTTACTATGGAGATAGGTATTTCATTCTCTTTTTCAATGATTATTCTAGAATGATGAGAATTATGTTCTTAAAAGATAAATCAGAAGCATTCAATATGTTTAAGTGGTATAAGGCTATGGTAGAAAAACAAAGAGATAAGAAACTAAAATGGTTAAGGTCAGATAGAGGACACAAAGAAGACACCCTATGAGCTTTGGTATGGTTACACACCCAATGTGAGTTATTTCAAAATATTTGGTAGTCAATGTTATATTTTGAAGGATGATAGGTTTGGAAAGCTTGACTCCAAAAGTGATGAAGGTATCTTTCTAGGATATTCCACCAAAAGCAAGGCTTATAAGTGTCTTAGCAAGTCATCTAAAAATCTCATTGAAAGTGCAAATGTAAAGAGAGATGAATTTTCAAAAAAGAATGATAAGGAAAGAAAAGAACCAGAGGACTACAAAAAAAATTTTTATACTAAAGAACCTGACACTCTACCCGAGAAACAGTGTATCACTCCTGAGAAATAGAACATTGCACCCGAGCATCAGGCTGCAATTATCAAAAATCAAGATAATACTCAAGATGATGTACCAAGTGATGGAGATCAGAATAAAGGTCAAGAAGATGATCAAAATGATGGACAAAGATCTGAACCGAAACTTTCCAAGTATGTCAAAAGACATCATCCACAGAATCAAATCATAGGATAGAAGAAGGTAGGAATGAGAACAAGAAGTAAGTAACTAAACACTAGATGTTTACTTTGTGATTTTGAACCTAAATCTGTTAATACTGCACTTGATAATGAAGAATCGGTCAGTACTATGAATGAAGAAATAGAATAGATTGATAAGAACAATACATGGACACTAGTACCAAGACTTGATGACAAGAATGTCATCGGTACCAAATGGATATTCAGAAACAAACTGAATGAGAATGGAGAAGTCACAAGAAAAAAAGCAAGGTTAGTATGCAAGGGGTATGCACAAGAAGAAGGTATTGATTATGGAGAAACCTTTTCTCCCATTTCTAGACTAGAAGGAGTTAGAATCTTACTTGCTTATTTTGCATTCAAAGGATTCAAGGTATACCAGATGGATGTCAAATATGCATTCCTAAATGGAATACTGGAAGAAGTGGTATACATTGAACAACCAGAAGGGTTTGTTGATCCAAACAAGAGGAACATGGTATCTAGACTACATAAAGTCTTGTATGGATTGAAACAAGCACCTAGATCATTGTATGAAAGACTTCACTCCTATAGCATTAGCATTGAATTTGTAAGAACAAGTGAAAATAGCAATCTGTACTTAAAAGAAGATATCGATGGTAATATTCTGATTGCTGAAATATCATTTTGGGGGAAATGAAATGCCATGAAAATCCTTTGCTAATGAAATGAGAAAAGAATTTGTAATGTCTATGTTTGGGGAGATCAAATTCTTTCTTGGTCTATAGATTCTTCAATAAGATGCATCCATATATATCACTCAGTCCAAATACATCAAGGAAGTGGTGAAGATATTCAAGATGGAGGATTCCAAGGTAGTTTGAACACCTATGGCTACCAGTTGTAAGCTGACAAAAGAAGAAAAATCAAATGAGGTTAGTTAGACCTTGTATAGATCAATGATTGGAAAACTAATGTATGCTTCTAATATCAAACTAGATATAGCACATGTAGTTGGAATAGTTGCAAGATTCTCTACTAATCCCAAAGAAGCACATATGACTGATGTCAAGAGAATTCTGAGATATCTTAAGAACAATGAGGACTATGGCTTATGGTATAAAAGAGAAGGTAAATTTGAGCTACAAGTCTATACATATGCTAATTAGGCTAGAAACATTGATGACCGAAAGAGCACAATTGGAGGAGCATTCTTCATGGGTGACAGACTTGTCACATGGATCAACAAGAAACAAAGATGCATCTCTCAGTCTACTGTAGAAGTAGAGTATGTGGCTGCTTTTACAAATTTCTCCAATATTGCATGGGTCAAACAATTGATTGAAGGTATGAATATGAAGATCCTTGAACCAGTGATTATATATTGGGATAATACCAGTGCAATTAACATTTCTAAGAATCCAGTCATGCATGCTAAGACTAAGCATATTGCTATCAAGTATCACTATTTAAGAAAACAAGTGCAAGAAAAAGAGGTGATACTAGAATATGTTCAATCAAAGGAATAATTAGCTGATATATTCACCAAGCCATTACCGAAAGATACATTTGAGTACTTGAGACAGAGACTAGAGGTACAACCCTTGTCTATCAGTCTGTAAGTTGACTAGGAGGCTACATCAGCCTACACACAATCAGAAGATCATTCATGTTGATGAAAGCACCAAGATGAACAACAAAAAATACATCTGTACACAACAATGTACAAATTTGCATTGAACACCAGAGTCAATATATTGCTGATGGATAGGGAAATTCAAGGAATATATTATATAAAGGGATGGAAGATGATATAGAAGAATTGTTTGGCATTGTTGTCAAAGGGAGAGAGATTCTCATTATCATAAGGGAGATAGATTCTCATTATTATAAGGGAGATATGATCTCATTATCAGGAAGAGATTATATCATTATCCATGAAGAGAAGTTCCTATGAATCGAAAGGAAGAGCTAATTAATATCCAAAGGGAGAGATTAATTATATATGAAATATCCATCTAAGGGAGAGAATACATCTAAGGGAGATATTATTGTCAAAGGAAAAAGAGATTATCAAGAAGAGGAACAGTCAAGGAAGAGCAAGCTGCTACATATATCCAGTAAAGGGATTAAATATTGAAGAACTCACTCTGCAAGAAACAAATCTAAGCTATATAAGCTTACCGAGAGCCAGACATTTGTAATAGTTACAATAGGAGGGATTGATGAAACTGTTATATTTCATATTGTATTAGCAGTAATAAAATGTGATAATGTAGTGTATTTACATCAATGCCAAAGGGAGAGATTGATGACATGTAACTGATTAAATGTTTGAAGATGTTAATTTGATCACCAAAATATAGAAATATAATTCAAGACATTAAATCAGTTAATGGATTGTATTGTCATTGATGTCAAATTGATATAATCTAATCGGTTACAATCAAAGTGTCAAATAATTTAGAGAATCATATAGAGAAATATTATGCTTTCAGTAATGCATAAAAGGCAAGCATTCACTAAGTGACTTCAAACATTGACAGCTAGTGGAACCTGACGGACAGAGATAACCGAAAGATAAGTCACAGTGATGCCTGAGCAAAGAAAACATTGATCATTACCAAGAGAAGAATCAAAAGCATTACCAAAGGCTATAATTATAGTGTTAACCAATGAGAAGAACTTTACAATAAATCCTAAAGGACAGAAAACACCGACGGAGAAGCTCGAGGAGAACTGAAGTGTTGACCGAAGCTATCAAAGAGTTAAAACACCGAAGTTAACTAAAGTTTAGAAATGAAAAAATACTTAGCTAGAAGAGCTAAAAATAGACTTAATTGGTTGTTATTATTGTTTTCATTGACAAGATAAATCCATAAATAAGTAAAATATTTAAAGCTATTTCATCTAGTTGGCAAGAAGATTTCTATGAGATAAAACAACAGTTATGCTTTAAATCAAGATTGGCTAAGATTGCGGATCATGCCAAGAACAAGAAAATCAAGAAGAGAGAAACGGTGATTTCATGTCTATAAAGAGATAACTTAATTCATTATGAATTAAGGGGAGTAAATGAAAAAGAGGATGTTGAAGAGAAACTGATAAAGAACAACTTCATACAGTCCTGATCAATCAAGCTGATAAAAGAGCTAAAGATTTATGCAGACACCGACCAACACAGAAGCACAACATCTATAAAGAAGAAAGAAGTGGAGAAAAGGTATTGAAAAGATATATTGATCAGAATGGTTTAATGAGCTTACACTAGATCTGAAAATCTACAAGTATAAGTTGTATATGTGAACAAATCATTTACTATTAACCGAGAAGGATTTAAAGATCCTTTATATATCTAGATACATCCCAAGGAGTATCAAAAATTTTGATCATGAAGATAGCATGAGATGCCAGATACCATTTGAAAAACTACATTGGGTTTGGTCATAGAAGGTATCATAGAGATGCCCAATATCAAGTGACAAACTAATCTTTTAAATCCTCTAACAAGGTCACACCTAACAATGTGTTTGTAACCTTTAACAGGGTGGACTCTTCACTGAGCTCACTTTAGAAGAGTAAAAATTTTGTGTTACCGGTCTCAAGTGGTTTTTCCCTTAATAGGGTTTCCACGTTAAAATTCCATGTGTTAATGTGTTTATGAGTCATTACTTTAGTGTTTTACATTACACATAACTAATCTAGATTGATCAGTATACACTAAGTAATTTACTATTTTTTGGTAAATGAAAGACTTCTATTCACTAAACATTAAAATAAGGTTTAACAAAGCACTCTGAGTAGTAGTTATTTGATAAGTATATTTGAAGGCATACATCTTGTAGGACTGAAGATAACTAGAGGCTTAATATTGTGGTACTAAGTTTTTGGGTTGATTTATTGGAATATTTTTGAGGTCAGTGATTCACCCCCCCCCCCTCTCAATTATTTATCACACTTATAAGAAAGTGTGTGATCTGAGATACTTGTGTTTATGGTTATGAGCCCTTGCCAATAGGTTGTCTTCTTTTTTTAGTACTTGGATTGAAGAAATTTCCTAATGGATAAGGTACTGATCAATAGCTTTTCTGGTGTTTGTTGATGCATGTCTGATAGAGTTTGGATATATTCAGAAAATTTACATCAAAACCATTACTAAGTTATTTCATATCCTATGGTTTTTGGTTGTATGTCCTACATGGTAATAGAGAGTCGATGAATGCCTAGTTAGTATTTAACACTTTCTTACCATTATCTGTTGTTGTAATCCTGAGTGAATAAGAGTTGCAAAGAGTTGTGTGTTATCTAGATTAGGTGTACCTACCTTGGTTTTGTAGAGCCAGAAGTACAAAGGGTAGTCTTGTCCCTATAGTTGGTCCAATTGTCTTGCAGAGGTTCCATACTTGGAGCTAACCACTCCTAACATTAGTCTCAAGGCATATTGGTAGCTTTCAATAACATGAATGTTTTCAAACACCAACACTTCCCTAACAAATTTATATACTAGAGTTAGATTTTTTAATGGCAATATAGCTTTTTTCCCATAGACCAATTCACTAAGGAGCAAACCCTGTTGACTTCTTGATTTTTACTCTATCTTCCCAAAGTGCCAGAGTCAATTTAGAGTCTCATGCCATTTTTTTATTTCTTAACATTCTCTTTATGATTTATTAGGTTTAGAGATATCCCATATTCAAGAGCTCTTTTAAATATCTGCTCCAAATGTTTGCAGTGATTCTCTGCCTTCTTTGAATATACAGTCAAATCATCCTGATATACAACCATGATGAGATCAATCAAACCATTGAAACCCACATCCATCGCCCTCTAGAATGTTTCACTTTCATTGGTTAATCCAAAGGGCATCCTAGCATAAACACATGTCCCCCAAGGAGTGGTAAATGTTTTCGTGTATTGCTTTGAATATTTAACCTTCACTTGGTTGTATCTTGAAAATCCATCCATCATAGACAATAATTCATTTCTAGTAACCTTTTTTAAAAGAGCCTCCATATTAGGCAATGAGTAGTTATCTTTTAAAGATGACACATTCAAATTTTTGAAGTCTACACACAACCTTATATCTCCATTCGTCTTTCTAACTGGGACCAAGTTTGATACCCATGTATAATGTCTTATAGGCATTATTATTCCTGCATCCCTTAATTTCAAAATATCCTCCTTCACATTAGGGGCTAGCATTGGGTTTATAGGATGTTGTATTTTTCTAAAATTCTTTGCATCCGGTTTTAAAGGGATCTCATCCTGAAGTAAGTCCTCACGATAAGCCTTAAGATCATCATATGACCATGCAAAGATATTCCTATATTTTCTTAATAAGGCTATCAAGTCATTTTTAATCCTAGGAGTGATCTTTTTGCCTATGTATACTTCCTTTGCAGTATGATCATTTCCTAGGTTGATCTTTTCAACCTCTTCATGCTTTTCAATTGTCCTACCTGCCTTAAGACTTTCTTGTTCATCAAAAACTCCTTCAAGTGATAATAAGGCTCTAGGAATCTTGTTTGTCTTTAGCTACACAACTTCCTTTCCAAAAAAGGTTTCTTTTCCATTTTGATTCCCTACATCGTCATTCCAATCTATACTATGATCCTTATATATGTCTTCATTTATCATAAATTTGAGAAGATCTTTGTTGTCTTCGAACACCTGCCAATTCTGCACATTGTCAGGAATTGATGGCCTATTATTCATCTCCACCTGCACAAACTCATCAAATGGAATGTCAACCTTCCTGATGGCTAAATTAGCCAATAGGTTTGCAAGATAATTCTCTGATCTTTCTATCAATTTGATTGAAAATGCATCAAAAAATTTAACTAAGTCCCATACCAAATTCCTATATTGTTTTAATCTAGTATTTTTTGTTGTGAATTTATATCTGACTTGAGAAACAATAAAATTATAGTCACCATATATGGTACAAATCTTAATACCATAGGATTTTTCAATGTTTAAACCAAACAATTAGTGCTTCATATTCTGAAATATTATTAGTGCATCCAAAATTCAACAAGAAAGAATATTTAAAATCCTTACCACATGGAGATACAAAGGTGATCCCAGCCCCATTACCTTCCTTGATTCTCTTGAAAATGCACTTCAATGGGGCTACTAACTTTTAGGGCTGGTTTAGTGATAGTCACCTGGACATTATCCATGTTAGATTTATAGATGTTAACCATATGATCATAACTAACATCTTCAACGAGGTAAGAAGACCTTGTTTCTCTTTTTATGTTGATTTCCTTTCCATTTACTGGTATAGTGGTGTAAGATAGATCAGGATGGAAATAACCTCCAACTAGATCTTGCCAGTGTCTTGAGAGTAACATACCATAATTAGTAGGGATCTCAACTACTATGATATATGTTATGTAGATAGCCTATGGATATGATGGGAATCTGAATTCTACATCATTCATAATTCCAATCATTGAGACTAATCTATTGTCCATTGCATAACATTTCCCATATGGTGTATCAAATTTCATACCCAACTCTTTCATAACATCTGCAAACATAATGTTTCATGTGATTTTTTACTAATTTATTATTTATCAACAAGGTAAGCTAAAAAGGATAAACTTGATTGTTTAATGTTTTTCCTAAATATACAATAGGAGGTTCATTGTTAACCTTCTTATATTTTCCATCCTTAGAATATTCCACATTGGCTAGAATTTTCATGGATTCTTTCCTGTAATTAGAAAATTTTATTATTTCCATTAGTGGAATAGAGATCTTAACTTGAGATAAAGCATGATTCATAAATGAATGAAAATAAAAACTTTCTTACCAACATTCAGTTTATTTGTAGGCTTTCTTAACTTAGAAGGTTGCAAAGTGTCTATCTGTTTGTCATGAAGAGCCTCATTTGACTTCTATGATGTACTCACCTTAGTACCATTTGGCTTGGAATATTTTGTGAAGATACCTAATGGTTTTCCTTGATCATCATGAATAGTTCTACCCCTCAAGTTGTAAGTACTCCTAGCTTGCTCCAAAGATGCAACAGTGTAGGCTCTCCTTTCTTCTTTAGTCAATCTGCTAAGAGAAGGAAATTCTTCCTCATCAGAAAAGAGTTGTTGGACATGGTTTTGTTGATCATTTCTCTTATTCTTTAAGTCTGCAACATATTACTCATCATCCCTATCCCAAAAGGGTTCAACAAATACAATATTTAAAGTGGGTTGATCTTCTATTTTCAAACTTCCTTCTTCCAAAATAGATTGAGCTATTTGTTGCATGAGGGGATCTACAAACCTCACACCATGGCCCATCTTCAACCAAATGAGTCACTTTTTGTAATGGATTAGGAACATCCTTGATATAATTGGGCTTCTTTGGCTTCGCATCTTTCCAATTCGTATGATAGGGCATGCCATGCAACCTTAGCCTATCATTTATTTGAAATTGTGGTCTTTCAATTTTTATTTGCTTCAATTTCATGTCTTTTAATATGTCCATAATCTCTTTCAATTCATCTTTCTTTGGAGCTTTAGGATTATACAACTTCACGTCATCCCTTTTGTTTATTCTTCTAGATGCTTTCCCAATGTTTTCAATTGTCATTGCAACCTTAAATGCTTGTTGCAGTGAATTAGGTATGTGTGACCTCATCTCATAGTGCGTCTCGCTATCAAATGCACTGAGATAAATGTCTATTAGGAAAGAATCAACTGGTGTAATGTATCTAGGAATTATGTTCAGTATCTTATTGAATCTTTTGTTAAATTTTGCCACAGATTCATTTGCATTCTTCCTTATGCTAGTTAGTTCATCTGAAGAAAATGAAGTATCATTATGATCTATAAATTTATCTATGAATTGATTTACAAAATATGGCCAACTTGGGATAAACCTCTTAGGTAGACTTCTATACCATTCAAATACATCCTGATTCAAGGATTGGACAAATAATTTATACAAACATCTTCATTATCTTCATCCAAATCCTCAATAGTGTTTTTCAAATTTATAAATTGCAACTTGGTAGAATTCACTCCATTTCCTAAAAACTTAGGAATAGCAGTTATTAATTCATTAGAGACATGATTTGGATATCCCACTATGTCATTGAAATCCAATTTCCTATCTCTCAATTCTCATAGGTGCCCTAGCACCCCTGTTTATCTAGCAAAATTATTTTCTCTCGGTCCCATGTTCTGATAATGTCCATTTCTATGGTTCTAATTTATCTGACCTTCAATCGTTTCCACAATCTTGTTTCCTTGGATTTCCCAAGTTATTATCTCCTCTATTATCCTATTAACTCCAATTCCTATTATTATTTGTCCCTCTATTACTTTGTTCAAATAAAATATTTTCATAACTAGCGTTCAAATCTTGTTCCTTGTTTTTTCTATGAGGGGGATTGTATCTTGGATGTCTCTCTTCCTAATTTGTCCCTCTACCTCTATCCGCCATTTCATTCCTCCCATATTCTCTTCTTGGTGTGACAAGTTGTTCTTTATTTATTCCCAATCTTTCTAATAATTCCCTAGGTTATCTTCAGATGGCTTTTATTGTCCTCCTATCATCATAATCAAGATCTGCCGATAGTTGAAACACTTGATCCATTCGTTGATTGAAATCTCCATCTTCTTCTTCTTCATCATCATTTTGATGTCTATCTTGTGGTATGTTATGTTCATTCATGTCTATATGATAGAAAGGATTATTATTCTCTTCCAGAGTATGGTTGCATGCTTGTTCATCATCTTAAATCTCTCTCTCTCTCTCTCTCTCTCTCTCTCTCTCTCTCTCTCTCTCTCTCNCCTCTTATCTCTCTCTCTCTCTCTCTCTCTCTCTCTCTCTCTCTCTCTCTCTCTCTCTCTCTCTCTCTCTCTCTCTCTCTCTTTCTCCCTCAACAAAAATCTTGTACCCCCTAAAAGATATTGTAAAATATAGATGTGAATTAGAATTGCTCTAAATTTCCTGATTTACTTATCCCTCATTAAATTTAGACCAGTGCCTTAAATTCTTACTATTCTTTTATTAAATTAATCAGATGATCCTATGTACAAACTTAGAGACAAATTTAAATAACTTGTATTAGAAACAAGACCATCACCTCAGCGACTTTTGTATGACTCACAATTTGAATTATATTACTTATGATTAGTCTTACTAAATTTAAATCTAGCTCTGAGAGACCAGTAAGATAGATATAAGATTGAAAGGAAATAATACTTCTAACTGATTCTCAAATCAAAAGCTAAACTTGAAATCACGAATGCATAAGAACTACACTCTAAAACAATCAATTGAAATTGATATATCTAAGGGACTAATAAAATAATTAAGATAACAGATTCATCAGAAATAAGGAAAATACTAGATCTTTTATATTGAATATAAGAATAAGGAAATCAATAGATTACATAGATAATTGCTCATAATTTTGACATTCCAGACAACAAAACCAAAAAACTTCCTTATAATGTAGTTATATTACATTGTCCCTTTTTAGAACTTTACATCCTCTATATATAAATGAGGATTTAGTTACAAAATCAAAGGATGAAACCTTTCATAAAGTCTTAATTTGAAATAGACAACTTAAACCAAAAGGTTTAATTAACAAGTGAAATTTAGCAAATGAAACACGAAGACCCTAGTCTCCCAATATCTTCCCACACCCAGTAATATATTGCAGCTATTCTGGTAGATAGTGTGTGTAGGCTTTGTTAGTGATGTTCCTGTTAGACACCTAGATTTGCACCCTTACCCAAGCTCTCGTAGTCTTGGTCATATAGTGTAACATGGGAATTGTCTCAAGGTTGTGGGACCTTTTGCTAACCGAGACAAGACCTCCAGATTCTAGGCTGGTTCCTTTTGATATGTCACCCAAATTTGCTTCTTGACATAAACGTAAACTTTTGAAGGAAAAGGGAGAGAAGGAATGCGTGAAAGGGAAATAACTGAAAGCAAATTATCCTAATAGGTGATACACCAAAGGTAACTTTAATCATGACACATTGACTAATCTCAGCATGAAACCTTGGAACAAATAGAACACAACTTCCTAGATAGGCTTGCATAAATATTTCATAGAGAGGCCTGAGATAAACAGAGGCTATTCAGGGAAAGAAGTAATTTACCAAACAATAGCATGTTCACTATTAGTAGACATGGAATATGACCTGCAAACAAACATCCATTTTTGCAATTCGGCACAGGAATGAGACAAAATGATAGGGGACTGTAGAATATCCACAAACTCATCTGAATCAAATCATCCATAGTAGTACACACTATTGCAAAAAGAAAGAGGGCTTAGGGGCTCCAATGTTTCTCTAAAAATCATTCAATATATTCTAATTCAGTAAGATAAATTTAGACAAGAAAGCCCAGGGATAGAAAAGATGTCACAAAAAGCTTTTGTAATATCTGAATATCAATGAAAGATTACAAACTATAGAAATCAGAGGGCAAAAACAATGCCACGGATAACTCCTAAGCCAGAAAAACTCTGAGCTCTAAAGCTCTTAAAACTGATATATATACTCCCCAGCACGTAGGCTTGGAGTCTGAAAAATGATTAGGGTTACATTATAATATGTTTTATTTGAACGATAGAAACCCTAACTGTCCCATCTGTCAGAAGAAATTATGGAATTATGTATTAAAGATCAGATCTATCTTTGAAAAGTAGCTTGTTATAAATGAAAATCTCTGAAAAATGTCAATGGATCTAATACTAAAGAAGACCAGTCAAAAATACATGCAATGGGACCTGATTAGGAAACCCTACTTGAGTCAAATTTTGCCTTTAATATTTGTAGAGAATATTGCCATAAATCAGATTGCCCCTTCGAAAAAGCTAACTTAACTCTTACTCCTCCTGAAAGGTCGCCCTTTGTCTATCTATTCTACCAGAAATCAGATGCCATTACTGTTAAAATCTGATCTGCAAAGATATTTTGAATTTAAAATATAAAAAATGGTCATGTGGTGCCATCATTTTCTTATCAGATGGCCGAGGTTGAGACTTGCTTCCCTTTTTAAACAAGAACCATCGGATCACCTTTTCGTAGCCTTTGACCTGTTTAGCCCGCGCTGTGTTCTTATCCTTAACCATCAGCTGACCGCAGTTATCTTTGCCCTTTTATGTCGCCAGGTCTCCTAAGTTTTATTTAACCACAGCTTAGGTCTAGCGATCCCGCGACTGTCATAAATTTTGGCTTTGATTAAAATGGTAGTCGCTAGATCTCCCGACCACTATGGAATATACTTTTTGTCTTTGAGACCTAGTGACTATGGTAATATTTTATTACATGAAAATTTTGACATATTTGACTGGTGATTCCTTGACTGGCCATGGAGACTTAGGTCCATGCTACCACTTGTCAACCTTGCACTGGCTTCTATTATTCTTGATCAGCTTTGATGATGCGTGGACTGTATTGCCACATCAAACATTTTTTTTTTAAACTTTTGGATCAAGAGACTATGTGACTATCCCTTCAGTCGTGCAATTGGGAGATATGTTTGACCTTTTGACTTGGATTAGGTGATTACCCGACCACCATTGATCTGTTAGAGTAATTTAGCAATTGCTCTTTAGTGCTTAAGTTTCACTTAGGCAGTTTCTTTAGTCTTAGGAAAGTTTCTATTTCCTAGCAGTTGCCCTTTTAGGGTTTCGGCATCCTTTATAAGGA
>MU227855.1:1260325-1284380 GCA_018584345.1 Thuja plicata
GTTACACTTAAGGGGGGGTGTTAGAGTAATTTAGCAATTTCTCTTTAGTGCTTAAGTTTCACTTAGGCAGTTTCTTTAGTCTTAGGAAAGTTTCTATTTCCTAGCAGTTGCCCTTTTAGGGTTTCGGCATCCTTTATAAGGATTGTTATCTTTGTATTTCATAAGGAGTTTATTCAGTATTTTTGATAATATAGAATCATTCTTTTCAACATGATGTCTTCTCTTTCATTTTGGCCGCCATAGCTGTCTGAATACTTCTATCCTCTTTCTGTCTTCTTCTTCTGTGTAATGGTCTTGCATGCAGGTGATCTTGGTAGATTGCGTTTCAGCAATCTCAACATGATCCCCTCATTCCCATCTGATGGCTCTCCCTTAATCTCATGATATTTGGGGTAAAATTTTATTTATATCGAGACTTGGTGACCAAAGGGAAAACACTAACCAATTACGGACTGCAGTATGACCATGGTTTAGAAAATACAAAGGGTTGTGGTATCTCGATAGATTTTCCAACTCAAGGTTTAAAATAAGCGACAACCCAACTGAGGTATTAGTCGCTTAATCGTGTGAAACAAAAGAGTAGGCATAGAACATTAAGCGATACTGCGACTAACCAATAGGATAAAAGGCACATGGGAAAATCAATGTTTTAAGTGATCAAAAAAGGTAATGACAAAACATAAGGTAGCTAAGGATTTTTTTTTTATTACAACGGTTATTAAAAATATAACAGTCATCCTCTTCAAATTTTTAGGGTTTCTCAGAGCAGAGACACAGAGAAAGGAGGAGAGGTCACAAAACACATCTTTGGCACAAGTTGAGCTCTACCCTTATGGGAGCCACATTTAACCCCACCTATCCAATTTTGAATAGCTATGAAAAATTGGATACCATTTTGGTGATTTCTGCTGGATGTTTGCCTACTAAACATAGAAACCAGTGGCCTCTGAAACATTCCATTGGGCATGGAGTCAAAAGAAAAACTTATGTGCACGGGCACTTCTTGAAAACCTGGGAAATTAGACTAGAAATCTTTAAAAGAAAGAAGGAAATCTAATCTACCCTAAGCTAACCAGTGAAACAAATTTGGTTAAAAAAAAACATTCACTGGATTGTTAAAGTAGCTTCCTTTTATTATCAAAACACTTTGTAGTACATGCATAAGGACAACTACAAGTATATGAGGCATGTATAGATTTGTCAAACAATAATAAGCTGCCTTTACAAAAATGAGATCAGATTCACTTACCCCAATCTGATCATGCGAAGGTACCTCATTAAAATCCATCTGGGCTAGGTATCTAATAGGGTAGCCCCTTGAGAATTTGAAGGTAGAAATCCCCTTGCTGACATCTTCCTTTTCTTCAGGGTTGTCCTCTTTCACTATGGAAAGCCATGTCATCTCCTCTTTAATGGTTAAAAAGTTGTCATCTTCTTCCTTCAAACTGGCCAAAAGCTCATCAAAGCTATCAAGATCCTGAAGATCTGAAATTGGCTCCAAATTTTTCTTAGGTGGCAGATTCCCTGAAAGAGAATAATCCAAAAATGGATTTTTTGCGGTAGGCACACAACTCTGAACTCCTATTCCAAGGAATAGGGGTTCATCATTCAGCCCTTCACAAAAAATCCCTATGATCTCTGAAAAATCATACTCTTCACAACCTTTATCAATGCTCTCCTCTTGCTGCTGCAATTTTGCAGGGGTAGTTATGGGAATAACTTCATCATCCTGCTCAATGAAATTAGGCAGCTCATCCACCAAGGTCATATCATCTTCTTTGATATCCACCATCTGCTGAAGTTGCATCTTTTCCCCTGATTGATTTTTTGTCATAGGAAATGACATAGCTTCTTCTTCCTTACCGACAGAGATAAGAATCTCCTCAAATAGGTTTACCAAGATATCATCCTGAATATCCATCTCTACCTTCTCATCTTTCTGTCTAGGTTCATCACAATCTTTATTGAGCTCTGAAGTCTTTGAACTTATCTCGTCTGCATCATCACAAAGAAGCTTATCAACCACAAGCTCCTACCCTGATACTGAGATAGTATCTTTGCAAAGGCTTGGCACTTGAAAAATAGGAGGCAAAGATGGCCATTTCCATAGAATTTCATCACCCTGAGAGAGAATATAGGTCTCTTGAGGTGAATCATTTCCTTGAACAAACTGCCTTTGCAGGTTAGAGGACTGCTTTTCAATTATAGGCTCTCAGAAAAAAGTCTTTTCCTTAAAGATTGGAATATGTAGTTGAAGAGGCTTAAGGGGCGACATAGAAGGCATATCTTCCCTATGTGTTGGTAAGTCAAAGCCTACATCACCTTGGTGCTACTCCTTTGCGGCCACGCTTGTTGCAACTACTTCTCTAGGCCGCTGATGCTCAAGAGGCGGCTGCAAGTGCTCTGTTGGATTTTGTGCTTCAAGAAGGTCCTTGAAGCTTGGAAATGGATGCCTTGCAGGCTCCTCATGTGTAGGCTATGGGAGAAAATGATGCCTCCAACTAGGAATCTTAGGGCCAAGGGCTTCCCTTTCAGCAATTTGAGCCTTCAACTTTGCTGACATAACTTCAACTTGGAAATTGATCTCTTCTTCAAATTGCTTCCCATGAAGCATCCCAATCTCAGGGATATATGCTTGCAAGGTGATTTATTCATGGTAGGGGGTTGAACTTTGAATATAGCCTTGAGTTTCCATATCTTTCTATGAATTCTTTATCTCAGATATTTGCTTGATCATGTCAAGCACTTTAGCTTTTATCTTTCCTTATTCTCTCATAAAATCTGAGATATGAGGTTGCTGCCAAATGGGCTAAGAAAGGGGGGGTGGGAGATAATAATGGTGAGCCAATTTCCTATGTATTAACATCTCTTGTTGTGCCTTTAGTGCCCATGGGTTTTCTCTTTGGAGGGCTTGCTCATAATCTCTTACAAGAGCATAATCATCTAGGGCATGTTGGATATATTGATGGACTTGTATAGTATGGAAGCTTGGGGTAAAAGTAGGCCTTGGAGGGATTTGGTATGGCTGATGACTAGCCCACTGAATACTATTATTATAATAAGAAGGAGAGTAACCAAACTATCCACAGTAACTTGACATGTCTACTCATACAATTAGCTGGAATTTTAAAATGTGTGAAAGCTTGGAACATACCAACACTTTGATCTTTTGAAACTAGTAGACCTTTGGAGTTTCCAGATATGCAGCAGAATGACCTCTTCTAGGTTTGAATCATTTCATCATCATATCAGTGATAGCATGACTTGCAAGATAAAATTATTTATGGAGTCCCACTAGGCATTCCAGAACTGTTAGACACCTATATTTGCACCCTTACCCAAGCTCTCGTAGTCTTGGTAATCTAGTGTAACATGGGAATCATCTCAAGGTTTTTGGACCTTTTTCTAACTGAGACAAGACCTCCAGATTCTAGGCTAGATCCTCTTGATATGTCACCCAAATTTTCTTTTTGACATAAAAGTAAACTTTTGAAGGAAAAGGGAGAGAAGGAATGCGTGAAAGGAAAATAATTGAAAGAAAATTATCCTACTGGGTGATACACCGAAGGTAACTTGAATCATAACACATTGACTAATCTCAGCATGAAACCTTGGAACAAATAGAACACAACTTCCTAGATAGGCTTGCATAAATATTTCACAGAGAGGCCTGAGATAAACAAAGGCTATTCAGGGAAAGAAGTAATTTCACAAACAATAGCATATTCACTATTAGTAGACATGGACTATGACCTGCAAACAAACATCCACGTTTGCAATTCAGCACATGAATGAGACAAAATGATAGGGGACTATAGAATATCCACAAACTCATCTGAATCAAATCATCCACAGTAGTACACACTATTGAAAAAAGAAAGAGGCCTCAGGGGCTCCAATGTTTCTCTAAAAATCATTCAATATATTCTAATTCAATAAGAGAAATTCAGACAAGAAAGCCCAGGGACATAAAAGATGTCACAAAAATATTTTGTAATATCTGAATATCAATGAAAGATTACAAACTATAGAAATCAGAGGGCAGAAAGAATGCCACAAATAACTCCTAAGCCAGAAAAAATCCGAGCTCTAAAGCTCTTAAAACTGATATATATACTCCCTAGTACACAGGCTTGGAGTCCAAAAAATGATTAGGGTTACATTATAATATGTTTTCTTTGAATGATAGAAACCCTAACTATCCCATCCATTAGAAGAAATTATGGAATTATCTATTGAAGATCAGATCTATCTTTGAAAAGTAGCTTGTTATAAATGACAACCTCTAAAAAAGTACAGTGTATCTGATACGAAAGAAGACCAGTCAAAAATACATGCAATGGGACCTGATTAGGAAACCTTGCTTGAGTCAAATTTGGCCTTTACTATTTGTAGAGAATATTTCCAAAAATCAGATTACCCCTTCGAAAAAGCTGACTTAACTCTTACTCCTCCTTAAAGGTCACCCCTTATCCATCTGTTCTGCCAGAAATCAGATGCCATTACTGTTAAAATATGATTTGCGAAGATATTTTGAATTTAAAATATAAAAATGGTCATGTGGTGCCATCATTTTCTTATTGGATGACTGAGGTTGAGACTTGCTTCCCTTTTTAAATGAGAACCATTGGATCACCTTTTCTTAGCCTTTGACCCATGTTCTTATCCTTAATAGCCAGCCAACTGCAATTATCTTTGCCCTTTTATGTCACCAGGTCTTCTGAGTTTTATTTAACCACAGCTTAGGTCTAGCGACCCCACGACTGTCATAAATTTTGGCTTTGATTAAAATGGTAGTCGCTATATCTCTCGACCACTATGGAATATACTTTTTGTCTTCGAGACCTACCGACTACAGTAATCTTTTATTACATGAACATTTTGGCATATTTGACTGGCAATTCCCTGACTAACCATGGAGACTTAGGTCCATGCTGCCACCTGTCAACCTTGCACTAGATTCTGTTTGCTTGATCAGCTCTAATGATGCGCGGACTGTATTGCCACATCAAACATTTTTTTTTTAACTTTTGGATCAAGAGACTACGTGACTATCCCTTCAGTCGCGCAATCAGGAGATATGTTTGACCTTTTGACTGGGATTAGGAGATTACTTGACCATCATTGATCTCCTCATTCCTTCATGTGATGGCTCTCCCTTAATCTCATGATATTTGGGGTAAAATTTTATTTATATTGAGACTTGGCGACCAAAGGGAAAACACTAACCATTTACGAACTGTAGTCTGACCACGGTTTCTAAAATACAAAGGGTCGTGGTATCTCGATAGATTTTCCAACTCAAGGTTTAAAATAAGCAACAACCCAACTGAGGTATTAGTCGCTTAATCGCGTGAAACAAAAGAGTAGGCGTAGAACATTAAGCGATACCGCGACTGACCAATAGGATAAAAGACACATGGGAAACTCAGTGTTTTAAGTGATTGAAAAAGGTAATGACAGAACATAAGATAGCTAAGGCCTTTTTTTTATTACAATGGTCATTAAAGATATAACAGTCATTCCCTTCAAATTTTTAGTGTTTCTCATAGCAAAGATGCAAAGAAAGTAGGAGAGGTCACAAAACACATCTTTGGCACAGGCTAGGCTCTACCCTTATGGCAGCCACATTTAACCCCACCTGTCCAATTTGTAATAGCTATGAAAAATTGGATAATAGTTCCACACCATGAACTCAAGTTCAAATAATTTCTCCATGCACTCCAATGTCTCCTTCAACTCAAAATTGTCGGCCCAGACAACAAAAAGGGAATTATTTAGTAATCAGTGACATTTTTCAATCCATTTGTCCTTATCCATCATCTCTCACTTACTTCTCATAAATGGTGGTAATATTTTCTTGATGAAGTCTCTGAATCCTTCAAACTCTCTCTTTAAATCATTACCCAACTGATCATGCATCTCAATTTTGTCTTTTATGTCATCAATTAGTGTGATTTTGGATCCTCATTCAAAAACCTTTTGAGTCTAAGCCTCATCTGATCATGAGAAATGGTGATGTCATAGTTCATCCTATATGATTCCCATAGTACGTCAAAATGTTTATACAAACTGTCTAGTTTATTCTTCAATAGGAACACATAGGTATCACTCCTTACAGTTTGCATCTCTTCATCAATCTTGCATTCTCCCCCTATAAATCCTCACATTTCTTTTTCCACTTATTTTTATTTGGGGTTTGAAACATTGGATTGGGTTGATCGCCTCTTTTAAAACTCTCTTTATATATAGTCTTGTAATGATCCCTTTCCCCATTCAGTCTTTTAATTTGTGTCTCATTCAATTTGGAAATGTCTACACCAATATTTGTTGTAACCAGAGGATATGTTTCCCCGACCTTCAACTTCATCATATGGCCAAATACCATATCAACATCAATAATCTATGGTTTTTTGTGGAGGATATAGAGCTCATAATAACATGATGTTCTCCTCTTCAACAAATCTTGAACCAATAAAAACATCATGTACACCTTGCACATATAATTTGAAAGCTTTATTATCTATCCTAAGCATGCTATCAAAGATAAACGAAGCACTTAAATCCCACCCTAGAAATAGAATGAATCTAGCTTCCAACAAAAATTATTTACCTCTTTTAGGGGTCATTACCTATACTTATACTTTTATGTCCTCTTTGAGCTTCATCAGTAACTCATTTTCATTCTCAGAGGTAATCAGTGGAATAGAGTCTCTAAGCTTCTTCCCTCTAAAATTATATAGGAATGTGGAAAACTCTTTTGATCTAGCAAAATTGTCATCAGAAACAAATGAATTATATTCATCCAACTTGGCATATCTATGAATTTCCTATTTGGAAACAATTCTCTCATCTTTGTCAGACCTCTCCTGATGCTAAATTTCACATTCTCTTGAGATTGCATGATCAGAAACTTCATCTTCTTAATCATAACCCCCTGTGAAAAATTGTGCTAGTTCATGTCTTTTTTCCAATAGTTTTTTTTTATATTCATCAACCACCTATTGAGATTCATCATCCTCCATATTTCTTAATAAATCCTCTACTTCTACACCTATATGGCGATAATCTCCCAAGTGTTTCCTTTTATTACATGTATGAATGTATCCTTTACGATCATAATTATTCCTGGCATTGTGGTGAAACATATGGAATTCATCTTTTAGTTTCTTATTAATTATTTCATAAGCCTTAGTTGACACAATTGTAAAGTCTCCAAAAATAAGTGTGCTAGGAAAGAATGTTTGCTTGTCTTGAGTGCCTCAAAAATGTCTATTACTTTAAACACTTATCTTTCTAATAATTTCAAGGTATGCAATCCTATCTGGAACAGGCTTTGACAACCTATATGGTCCTTCCTTAAAACCATAAATTTTGAAATAGATGAACTCATCATATACATACCAGTCACCCCAATTGTGATCCACAATTTCTTTCAGACCAAAGTCCTTAGGTCTCAAAAACCTTTTAATCTCTTCTGAAACTGACTAGCAAAATGGAAAATTGAACATGTGGTATATAGGCTTAACAATTAGCTCTTCAAACCCTACATGATCTGAGTAATCATATCTTGAATCCCAAATTAATGTCCAAATTTGTACCGACTGGTCTTCTCCATTCTTGTTTTGTGCATTCAACTTTAATTGATCTGACCAAATACCCTTTTTCTGTCCATAGAAGAGCATCATGTGCATCAGTAGTGAATAATATTTGAAATTTATAATTTCACTACGTTATAAATGAATAAAACTATCATGAAGGAACTATGCAATATAAGAAACATAATTGTATGGTCTTGGCTCATACATCTAGATGTCAGCATCTAGTACCATGGGGCCTTCACTCATTAAGTTTGGAACCTCAATTCCTCCTAGTTGTCCACATGACCTATATGTAATATCGAGCTATGGTCTAAATAGACTGACATTTAATGGAGGACCATCTTCATTAGTTAGGGCACCAGGCTCCTTCTTGTGCATTCACAATTTCCACACCTTGTTTGCAGTGTTGGATGTCAAATACTCATTTTTCAACTCCATAAAAGAAATCTTCTTTGAAAATCCCAAATTGAGATTGAACACTTCCTCAATAGCTTCTGCAAAAATTGTCATGAACTCTTCTCCATCCCCATCAAAAATACATCTTTCCTCTGATTTTGTAATTTTCAATCTATAATTCTAATACGTTGATATTCACAAACACATTTGGAACAATTAATTTTCCTATATTCATCCCCCAAGAGTTATTTAGATGCATATCCTTTTCTCTTCTAAGGTAATGAAATAGAAATAGCTCATACCCTTTAATTCTCATCCAAACATCACCGACCTCCTTGAACTTATCCTCCAATTTGTCTCTATTAGGTAATATTAACTTCGAGCTGCTTGAATTTGGCCCTAGAACCTGCATTTGATCCACTAAATCTTTGCTTAATTTCCTGGGATGAAGATCATCCTTTTTTTTTTTTCTTCCCTTTTTCTTCTGAGCTCTCGGCAATTTTTCTCTTGCTAGATGACGCGAAACCCTCTATTTCTCTATGATTTCTTATTGTCTTTGTTCTTCTGCACTATCTGAGATTTATTTATAGTTGCTTTCATTCAATTGAAATATAATTTGTGATATAATAAATTTCTTCATTTTGCCTCAAGATCTATCAATGTAAACATTTAATGTTGATCAGCCTCAATATTTGAAATGATTTGACAATGGGTTCTTATCATGCTAGGTCACCCTGTTGAGTATTTGATATTGGCACCATCAACATAACCCTAACCGTCATGTTATTAATATATACCCTTATTGCATAATCGACATAAGATATTCTAATCTCTCTATATTGTTATTCTCATTATTGGTATATACAATCTCGATACCCTCATCGAGTATCAGAACAACTTGATATCCTTCATTGCGATTGACTCTATTACTATGATAATCAGTATAAGGTTTGTCTATCATTTCACTGGTGATCAGGCTAGCATCTCTCTAGCTTCTCTGATTTCTTTTTCTATGCCGATCACATACTTTATCGTGATATGGTTTATCAACGCTCTTCATCGGTGATTGGTATAACACTTTCCCTTCTTACCCAGTGTTGTATAATAATCTGATGGATTATGTCAGCAACACACATGCTGATTAGGTTATCGGGAATCGGCATATCCTACAACCAGTCATCCTGATTACTTTCACTACACGATTAAGGTGATTGGTATATCTTCATCTGATAATGCTAATACTTTATTTATCATGGCCATCGATAAATAATACACCGATAGTATAATTGGGTATCGGTGAGACAAAGATTACTCTGCACCAATGATATTCTCTATGTCAATGTTATTATCGATATAATATATACCAATTACACTTCACTTATTTAACCTTACTTTATCAAACAAGGTTATTATGATAGTCTTTATACTATCACTTCTCACATCACTCATCAACCAATGCTATCCTGATACTGCTAATTTGAGTTTCCTTTGCTTGAGCAGATGCTGACATTGGATCAAATGGATTACATCATATCTGGACTACTTGATATACCTTTGTACCACCCTTTGGACAGTTTCAAGTGTTATTTGTATGTTTTTCACTTGCCAAATCTTCTCACCCTGCATACAAACAACCACAACAACTATTCTCATAGACAAAAACTTGTGAAGAAGACAAATAATTTTGTTAGAAAATTAGGTGTCAACACATGGTACATATATTTATGCACTTCACTGTTTACATTTTTTATTCTATACATGCTTGTCATTTAAATTAAGATAATTAAAATATAGGTTAATTAACATTTTCATATTATTTTACTCTTGTAGCTTGCACTTACTGCAAGGTATGCATAGTTTGAGGGAGGTGCAATGAAACCTACTGATAAGGGGAAGGTAATTAAGACTTTAAAGAAAATAGAATGATTTTGCAATTAGCTATTACTTAACTGTACTAATATTTATTTACATGGTCTAATTAATAGAACTTGATGTTTTAGGAGGACACAACATATGTGCATGAGTCTATCCTTTCAATAATTTCATTTGGCCTTGACAACCACACAGTATATATTTCTGCACTTATTTGTTTACTTTTTTTATTGTATACATGCTTTTCATTTAAATTATCATTATTTTAAATATATATTAACTAACATTTTTATCTTCTTTTTCTCTTATAGGTAACATCTATTATGAGGGAGGTACAACACCATGGATTCACATCCTTGTTGATTGCATTGACACTGGCAGAATAAGAGATTCCCACATAGGTAAGTTGTTATTTTAATTCTAGTTTTTAGTAATTTTATGTTCTAATCACCGACAACTTTATAGAATGATTTTGATAAACTTTATGCTTGTGAACATATATAAGTAAAAATTTTAAATGCTTGTGACATCCCTTTGCTACTAGTGACATATTCTAAGACTCTTGACCACAATAGGAGATGCAGACTTGAGGTAATCAAGAATTCAATTTTAAAGTTCAATTATAGTTCAATGTAATTTAATTTTGATGTTAATTTTTTTATTGTAAATCATATGCTCTAATTAAACTTGTAATCACCTAAAAATGGTCTTCTAAACTATAATCCCCTAATTTTGATTAATCAATCTTTAATGATCAAAGTCCTAACCAAAGGCGATTTTGTTCATCAATTCAACCTTATCTGATCACTAGGTTGTATTTAATCACTAAATCAATTAAAATAATAAATATCAATTTTATCTGGCAATTAAATCAATTTAATCCTATTTATTTTTTTATTAAATATCTTATCATATTTATTAAATAAATTAATTTTCCATTAAATCATAAAAAAGGGAATAATTTGAGAAAAAGAATTAGAATTTTGAGAAAAGGGAAAAAATTCTAAATCAAAAATCAAATCTGGAGTTGAAAAAAAAACTAAATAAATCAAATAGAAAAACATTCAATAAACACTCAAGAAAGCAGCCAATCAACTCAAACTCACACAAATTGTGCTAATTCTGGGAGAATCTTGACCACTCCTTGTCAATCAATCTCAAGCGTCGCTTTTATCCAAATTTACTATAAAATCAGTCCATCACCTCATAAATTATATGCACAGAAATCATATATAATCATCCAGGAGAATATTGCAATTGAAGAGTATTGTTATCATGCTAGTTTTTTATTGATTAATTATGCATCAAATCATTCTAGTTTATGTTGCATATTAGATTTTAGCATTGAATCATGGATTTCATATAACCTAGTTTTCTTATTGTTTTACATTATTTTAGAATATTTTTCATCATATTTACATTCAAAAAATCCAAAAACATAGATTAATCATGCATTCAAATTCAAATCCTTCATTTTGGTGTAGTCAAGTCACTAGTAATGCTTGAAAAATCTGAGAGCAATCATACTCACATCATTTAAGAGGAAAAATATTGATTTAGTATGGTTTATAGGCTTTTATTTGATTTCATTTATCTAACCATGCATGTAATGATCTTGTTGGTTCCTAAAAAGGTTATACACTTGTAAGCTACCAGTGCACTCTTCAATACATTCTATAGAGAATCCAACTCCGATGTTCAAAGTCTTAAGAGGAGTGGACCAACTAATAGGGACACTGAATTATCCTTCTACACTTTAGGTTGTAAAAAACTAAGGGCGGGAATCCCTTTAATGCCTTTGAATACACACTAAACTTATGATTGACATTAATATAAGCAAACATCTCATATCAGGCTCAACACAACCGAGAGATACTAGATAACGGCTAATTGCCCATTGAATATCAACCTTACTGGGAGCATGAGATTAAAAGAACCACAAATAAACTAGAAAATACATGTAATTCTATCAAAAGATGGAATAACCAAGTATATTGAACCACTAAGATAACAATTTCCAGCAATTTATAGAACATTGTCTTATCTATTGGGGAATATCTTCACTTTACCATTTCTTGTACAAAGACACAAAATGTGACTGATTCATGACTCATATTACTATTTCCTTACAATAATATCCTCCAATGTAATCTAAAATTGAACTTCTTATAATGATCCTTATGCCAACCCTGTGAACTCATGAATTAATTTTTAGCATTTTAATTGATCCTTGATCAAAGCTTAGAATTAAAACATACATATATGAATAATATGTAGTGAATTGAATGAGATATTAGAAGTTGTTAAATTCACAACTCGTAGAACCAACATAGAGGAGAATACCAATCAAGACTATATTTCATTTATTTTCATAATCATCATCTTCATACAATAGTATGTTCACTCAAATAACACTCAATAAGACTAAAACTCTGATACTAAAATATATATTTTCTCTGTCAATTGTATACAAAATTCAACTATACTAGGTAAACCTATCTGAGTATGAAATAAGTCTATTGGAAATGTGGACAAAATTTCTTAGCCCTTCCTAAGTGATCTTGGAAATCCTTTTATAGAGTAAGGAATGCAACAAGCTTTAGATCACTTAGGGAAAAATTGCATTTGGAATTCTTAACAAATAAAACTCGAGAAGACTTCTTCAAATCTTTAAATTTTGCTACGCAAGAAGTTGGTGTTAGAGTAATAAGTTATTTCACTTATTAATTAAATCATTTTGATTTAATTACTAAGTCACTTATTATCTCTCTTTTACTTAAGCTAAACTTTAGACATATAATAATTAATTCTTTTATTAATTATTATTATGCAACCTAGATTTTTCCCTTTTGGGTTTCAGTATTGTTTTAAATTGAGGATGGAATTGTATTGAGAGGTTTTTCTCCATTGTTTGCATAATATGTTTCCTCTTTCATCGATCTTTTACTTTTGGTCTCCATAGATTTTTTGCTTCTCTCTTTGTGACAGGTTTGCATGCAGGTGATTCTTGGGAGCTGTAGAGTTAATTTTTCCTCAACTCCAACATGGTAACAGAGCTCCAAATCTTCATGCACGTGTTCTCTAATGACACATTTTTCCATTAGTATGAAAAGGGAAATTTATTGTTGAACCATTGGTAACACCTACACCAAAATATAGGCTTTCAGTACAAACTGAAAGTACAGATAACAAAGGTCATCGAAAGTGTTAAGTTTAAGAGAAACCCGAAAAGAAAAATCATAAGAGAAACCCGACATAGTTTGCATAGTTCAACCCAAAAATGTTGAAGTGTAAACCGAAAGAGAACAAAACAAAGGAACCTGACAGAGAAAGGGAACCCGATGGACAGTTCATAGAAGAAACACTGACAGACAGACAACAGAGCAACCCAAGCATTAGTCACTAAAAGAAATTTATATCCTGAGAAATGTGGATCTGAATTCCATGTCAGATAAAACACTTATGTTTCATATTTAGCATTTTGATTTCATTTAAAACCATTTCTTGACAGACAAGCAATGTAATTGTAATTATTTTAATCAGTCTAATTGATTAAAAATATGCAAACTAGGAGATCAAGGTCAATTTGTAAACCTTTGATCATAGATTTATCTTTGTAGTACTCAAAACTTAATTAGGTAAATCTATTGTATAAAATGATATGTAATCTGTTAGAACACATGTGTGTGATGATGACTGTAATCGAGGAGCATACATGTGGATCAAACTAAGAGTTTCAAGCAAGAACTGTTTAAATAGTCCCAAAGGATAAATGAGAGGGGGGGGGGGGTGAATCAGTTATCCGCTATTTTAATTATTTTATTCTCTTAGATATAAATTAACATAAAGCAAATGTACATTCAGATAACACAATAGAGAAAACAACAATTTTGGTTACGGAGAAACCAAATAGTTAAAAACCCCGGTGGGAACTAGCACCCACAAAGAACTGTACTTGAGTATAATTATCCCTATAAGGAGATCTTGCAACCTTGTTAGGAGTTGTTCTTTACAATGAAATAAGTACAGAGACCTGGTTAAATGTTGGACCCTGTTAGGAGTAACCCTATTAGGGGTGAGGACTCACTGTCCAAAAGCTCACTGCTAAAATGGTGAAGGCTGCAACCTTCAGTAGAATAGATATACACTATATCTGATAGATGAACTATTTGAGTAGACCTGCTATCTTGATTAGTTCCAATGAATTGTAATCTTCTTCTGTTTCTTCACAAAGTTCTTTAGATTATTCTGTCTTACTTTCTGCTCTCTTTTGTCTACTATTTTTCACTTCATTTTTCACACATAACAAACACATTTGAACTTCTATATGTATCTTCACCAAGGATAAGGTCACAAGGATATATGGGAACACTTTATCAACTTCTTTGTCAGCTTAACTAACCATGCAATCAAATTTAGAACCGCGCAACTCAAACTAAATAGACGTAATGCTTCACAAAGTCGGCTTCACCAATTTTACTCCAATATCATGATTCTATTAAAACACGCTTGGCACCTTTGTATAATCATCACTAACTCATAACTAAGAATTAATATAAACACGCATATCCCAAAGATAGGCGCAACTCAAGCAACACTATATTTATGTCAGCTCTTGATAGATAATCTTCAGACGTTGTAACTGCCATAACTGATTAACATAACTCAACTAAAACTTCATATCTAACTCGGTGTGAATGCACATAGCATCTAGAACATGTATACACCATATAAATAAATACACATAGCTCCAGAGCATATGTACTGATAATTTCATATAGAACACTATTGTATATTATATTTTGTCATCAATGACAAACATACAATCAATTATTTGCACAGAAGAAAATCTCCAACAATCTCCCCCTTTGACATTGATGGCAACATATGATATCATCAACTCAAAGTGTCTTCCTTCTTTTTACAGTATTCTCAATATCCTCATCAAAAGTTCATCTTCACTGTTGCTTCTCTTCTAACTGTATACTCCCCCAGAGTATATGCTCCCCCTTACTAATACTCCCCCTTTGACATTAATGGAAAAGGGTGTTAAACACCATTAGGCATAGGTACTAATCCAGAAGTAGAGTAGTCAACCATTCATCAGTCACCAAGGACTGATGTTCTTGCTGCAAATTCTAATCAGACTCAGGAAAGGGAATTACTCCCAACTTCTCCCTGTGATACTCAAAATTATCTTTTGATAATGGCTTTGTAAAAATATCTGCTAATTGTTCTTTAGTGCTCACATAATCCAACTTTACTTATCTTTCTGCAAATTTTTCTCTTACAAAGTGGTATTTGATCTCAATGTGTTTTGTCTTTGCATGCATCACAGGGTTCTTTAACATATTGATATTCCTAGTGTTTTCATAGTGAATAACAATAGGATAATCAATCTGAATACCAAAGTCTTTAATAATCTATTTGATCCAAACCATTGTTAAACAATTCAATGTTGTTGCAACATACTCAGCTTCTGTTGTTGTCTGAGAGATACAATTTTGCTTTTTACTTGTCCAAGTGACCAATCTATCTCAAAGAAATACTGCTCCTCCTAATGTACTCTTTCTGTCATCAACACAACCTACCCAATCAGCATCAGTATACACACGAAGTTGTATATTTTCTGAGTTAGGACACCATAAACCATAGTCTACAGTTCCTTTTAAATATCTAAATATTCTTTTTTATTTCCATTAGGTTATTTTGTTTAGGTTCAGCTGCAAATCTTCCAACAATCCCAATTGCATTAGAAAACAAGTAGTAATCCTTCATCTGTCTCTCTTATGAATAAATTACAGTATGTTTCTCCTTTTTTGAATCTTATCTTTGTTAAGTAACCATCAAGTCTCTCATACCAAGCTCTTGGGGCATTTTTAAGTCCATAAAGTGCTTTGTTTAGTCTGCATACCATGTCTGGTTTGTCTGAAAGTTTGAATCCTTTAGGCTGCTCTATGTAGCCTTCTTCCTTTAGGTCACCATTCAGAAAATCTGACTTGACATCCATTTGATATACTTTAAAGTTCTTGAATGTTGCATAGGCCAAAAACAACTTGATAGCTTCCAGTCTTCTCACAAGGGAAAATGTATTAGTGTAGTCTATTCCTTCTCTCTGTGCATATCCTTTACATACTAATCTTGCTTTGTTCCTTACCACTGTGACTTCTTCACTCATTTTGTTCCTAAATATCCACTTTGTTCCAATCACGTTCTTGTCATGAGGTCTAGGGACCAGTTCCCATGTTTCATTCTTAATTATTTGATCTAATTCTTCTTGCATGGCACTTTGCCAATCTGAATATTTGCATGCATCTTGAACACTTAAGGGTTCAATCTGTGAAAGTAAGCATACCTGTTCATCAGCGGTTGAACCTTTTTCTCTAGATCTTGTCAAGACTTTAGCGCTCTGATCTCCAATGATATCTTCCTTAGAGTGGTATTTGGATGTGTATTTTCAGTTCTTAGGAGTGATACTTTCATGTGTAATCTGTGATTCTTCTTCACTTGGTTTAGGATTGTTACATGAAACATCAATATAGTCAAACATTTCTTCAATAACTGTGTCCTTATTGATGGGTCTGGGCTCATCTTCAATCATGGGAGCACGGTCATAATATCTTTCTTGAATCATAAACTTCTCATCAATCTTCACATGAGTACTTTCAATGATCTTCTTTAATCTTAGACTAAAACATCTATAGGATTTTCTTTTAGTAGAGTAACCAAGAAAAATACCTTCGTCACTTCTAGCAAACAAAATTGCCAATGCTATCATCTCTCTTGATGTAGCACTTGCTTCCAAAGATTTTGAAGTATTTTACAGTAGGTACATTATCAAACCAAAGTTCATAGGGTGTTTTGTATGTGCCTGGCCTTAATTGTATTCTATTAATAGTATAGACTATTTTATTGACTGCATCTCTCCAATAGGTATGGGCAACCTTTCCTTCAATCATGATAGTGCGCACTGTGTCAAGTATTATTTTGTTCCTTCTTTCTGTGATCCCATTCTGCTGAGGGGTTTTAGGTGCACTTAACTGTCTCTTGATTCCATGTTCTTCATAGTAATCATAAAATTGGTTAGAGGTGAATTATCCTCCTCTATCAGATCTCGGACATTTTATCTTTAATCCAAATTCATTCTCAACCTTAGCTTTGAACACTTTGAACTTCTCAAAATCTTCAAATTTGTCTTTTAGGAACGCAAACCACATCATTCTTGAGAAATCATCAACAAAAAAAATAAAATAATTTTCTCCGTAGTATGATCTTGTTTGAGTAGGTCCACATAGGTCTGTATGTATCAGATCTAATTTATTTTTAGCAGAGTCTTGTTTTCTCCTGAATGAGGTCCTCACATGATTCCCCATCACACATTCCCTGCACATGGTGTAAACTAGTCTTTTAATACTTGGAAGGTCTCTTACTGCCTTTACATTACTTATCTTGACTATGTTGTCAAAATTGATATGACAAAGTCTCTTGTGCCATAGATAACTGTCATCCACTTTTGCAGCAAAACAACTTACTTATGAATTAAGCTAAAAGACATTAACTTTGGTCTTTGAGCTTGATGTAATCATGTCTCCTTCTTTTTTGTTAATGATGCACTGGTTGTTTTTGAATTCCAACTGATATCCTTTATCAAGCAACTGTCCAACACTTAGTAAGTTATGATGTAAACCATCAACATAAAGAACATCATCTGTCTTATTCTTTCCATCTAAGGTGATAGAACCTCTGCCTATGATAGGTTTGGGAGTGTTATCTCCAAATCTAACAATGCCACCTTTTTACTTATCAAAATGTACAAATCTATCTTTGTCTCCTGTCATGTGGTGTGAATATCCGTTGTCAATGATCTAGTTAGTTCTGATGTCATCTTTTGAAACTAATGCTAACTCTTGTGCTTTTTCTTCATCTTCTTTGTCCATTTCTTCAAGCATCTTCTCAATGTCTTTAATGGAAATGAAACCAATTTCATTTTCTCCTGAATCGTCATCAGTTACACCATCTTCAGCATGATAACATTCCTTAGTGTACTTGGGTTTGTAATCTAATTTGAACTTCTTGACTCTTATAGGACACTTGGATGCAAAGTGACCAACTTTTTTGCATGAAAAAAATTTGAATGGTAGCCGTCCTTCATATTTCCCTTTATCTTTCCTTTCTTTCTTGGCAATCATAGCAATGATTTCTTCTAGTTCTATATCCACTTCTTCATTATTACTAGAGCTACTTAGGGATTTCTTTCTGTGGACTGAGGCTTTGAAAGCTATCTCACTTTTAGGTTCTCTTCAATCTTGATATCTCAAATGCAAATATTTTGCTGATCAAAGTCTCCCTCTTGAAGTCTTTTGAAAATTTCATAGTCTCATCTAAGATATTGATCTTGCTCTCATAGTCTACTATTAGTATGGTCATTAGTTTGTTCATTATATCATCCTCTAAAATTTCTCCACCATTGTTCCTGATACCTAATACTGCTTCATTAATTCTCTGATTGTAGGCTCTGATGTTTTCTTCAGGTAGCATCTTTAAGTTGTTGTATCTTTTCTTCCATGTCTTTCTGCGTGCATTCTTTGCTTGCATGTCTCCTTAAAACATATCTTCTAAGTATTTCCAAATAGAGTATGCTTTATCTGCCTTCTTGATCTCAGAAAATTCATGTCGAATAGGGCACTGATTAGGGCTTCTTTGGCGATTGCATTTTGAATGAACACTTCCTTTTGTTTGATTCAAGAGTCTTGTTTTGTAAGGTCTTTCAAGGTGGGAACTTCAATTTATTGAGTGGCAATCTCATGGATCTGAATTTCAACACACTAAAGATGTGTTATCATTTTGTTCTTCCAGTCAAGATAGTTTTCTCCATCAAACTTAGGACTCTCTTTTTTGAAGTATGCCACCTGATCTACCTTAAGCTGTTAGGCTTTCTCTCTAAGGCACTTGGCTCTGATACCAATTTTTGGAATAGTCCGAAAGGATAACTGAGAGGGGGGTCGAATCTGTTATTTGCTATTTTAATTATTTTCTTCTCTTAGATATAAATTAACATAAAGTAAATGTACATTCAGATAACACAATAGAGAACACAACAATTTTGGTTACGGGGAAACCAAATAGGTAAAAACCCCAGTGGGAATTAGCACCCACAAAGAACTGTATTTGAGTATAATTATCCATGTTAGGAGATCCTATAACCCTGTTAGGAGTTGTTCTTTACAATGCAATAAGTAGAGAGACCTGGTTAAAGGTCAGACCCTGTTAGGAGTCTTTACAAGTAACCCTGTTAGGGGTGAGGACTCACTGCTAAAATGGTGAAGGCTGCAACCTTGAATAGAATAGATATAAACTATATCTAATAGATGAACTATTTGAGTAGACCTGTTGTCTTGATCAGTTCCAATGAATTGTAATCTTCTTTTATTTCTTCACATAGTTCTTCAACTTATTCTGTCTGACTTTATTCTCTCTTCTGTCTATTGTTTTTCACTTCATTTTTCACACTTAGCGAACACATTTGAATTGCTATATGTATCTTCACCAAGGATAAGGTCACGACGGTATCTGGGAACACTTTATCAACTTCTTTGTTATCTTAACTAACCATGCAATCAAAGTTAGAACCACACAACTCAAACTCAATAGACACAACGCTTCACAAAGTCGGCTTCACCAATTTTACTCCAATATCACGATTCTGTTAAAACATGCTTGGCGCCTTTGTATAATCATCACTAACTCATAACTAAGCATTAATACAAACACGCATATCCTAAAGATAGGCACAACTCAAGCAACACTATATTTACATCGGCTCTTGATAGATAATCTTTAGACGCTGTAACTGCCATAACTGATTAACATAACTCAACTGAAACTTCATATTTGACTCGATGTGAATGCACATAGAATCTAGAATATGTATACACCATGGAAATAAAAATGCATAGCTCCAGAACATCTGTACTAATAATTGCATATAGAACACTACTGTATATTATATGTTGTCATCAACGATAAACATACAATCAATTATTTGCACGAAAGCAAATCTCCAACAAGAACAACAAAAGATGAATTAGGTTATCAATAACCAGATTCAAGGCTACCGAATAATAGAGGTATTAATCAATCACAATAGGTGATACATTATACTTTTAATCTTTAATGGATCTGTAATCAGCAATTGTGGATTGCATACACTCCGGTCATTGGGTATTTTTGACTACATTCTAACAAGTGTAGCAAATAGAAGAAATCCTTTCAAGAAAGGTGGATTTAAAAATCCTTTGTAAATCTCTTAACTGAGTGCACACTAAACAATGTTGCAAAAGATCTTAACAAAGTAGACCTTAACCAGTCTCTACATAATACTCATAATAGGGTAGATCATCATAAGTGATCAAGTTATAAGCCTTAATCGGCCCCTTCAATTCTGTAGATAGTGAAGCTTTGTGGGTTTCATCCCCACCATAGTTTTTACCTTCTAACAGGAGTTTTCTGCATTACCAAATCTTGTGTCATGTGTTTGTACACTTCATGAATGTTTTACATGATTATTGAGTTAATGAATTGATATAACATACACAAAGATTATTGAGTTAGCTTGTTTTCTTCTGTTCTTTCCTTGCAAGGTGTTATGGCATAGATTTTGCTAAACTTTATTGAAAATTTGTAATAACTTTTGTAAAGGTTTTGGGTCCTTGTAAAACATATTTTTACTTAATTAGAACATACACAAAGATAAGATAGCACAAATGGTTGGTAATACAATTGATCAATAAAAGGATAAAGGTTAATTGATAAAAATTTTGAGCGTACTGATTCACCCCTCCCCTCTTAGTACACCATTCCATTATTTTCAACAATTGGTATCAGAGCTAGATATATTATTTAAAAAGTTCAAAGACTTAAGAGAAAATATCATACAATGGAAAGGTACAAGCTAGACAAGAGTATTGAGAATCAAAAGTTAGAGATACAAATCTTCTATGAACAATATAAAGAAGCTAGAATCAATATGAGACAGTTGCTAGATGAAATAAAGATTATGGAATCTCGTTGTAATGAAACAAACTATCATGAAGAGGAGATACCAGATCTATTTCAGTCATCACAATCTATTAGGGTTTGACAGATCTAGAACAATATAAGAATAAATAGTTATATGCAAAAAAAAAAAGAAGAATAAAACTTAACACGGATAACACACAGATTTAACATGGTTCACCAAAAACCTGGGCTACGTTGACCTACACAGCCATCCAACCTTTCTTATTATCCAGAAAAATAGTACACCAACATTACAATGCATTATGCATCTCAGCTACTTATAACATGCATTTTAGGGCAACCTCTAAAATTGACCATTTTAGGGTTTTACAATGAGGTTCTTCATTTTCTTGAAAAAGCACAAAAAAATTTTTGACGCTTCACACCGGATGGAGGTTTGGGGCTACCTCCCCTCACCTCCCATAAACTATATTAGTAGGGCCACAATATTAACACCCATTGCATGATTAGTTGCTGCAATATCACCAATCTCCCACTTGGAGACTGATGAGGATCCACACCAAAACAATCTCTCACTTGGAGACTAAAACTAGGCGACAATGTAGTACATGCAACTCTCACTGGATAAAAGAACTTGTTGTGCATTAACTCCATGATCATCAGTCAAGAACCCCAATATAAGTTGAGCAAGAAATTAGCTTCTCCTTGGGGACTTCCTTCGTGAACATGTCTGCAGGATTGTCACTTGTGTGAATCTTTTCAAGCCGTAATTGCCCATCCTCCAAAATAGACCTTATAAAATGGTACATGATCTGTATGTGATTTTTCCTTGAATGAAAAGAAGAATTATTTGCAAGATGAATGGAACTCTAGCTATCACTATACAATGGGCGATCTTCCTGCTTCTGACCCAATTCCTCCAGAAAACATTGTAACCAAATCATCTCCTTGCTAGCTTATGTAGAAGCTACATACTCAGCTTCAGTGGTTGAAAGTACATCAACCTTATGCAATCTAGAAATCCAACTGACTACAATACCCCCTACAGTGATGAACAAAATCCTCTTACAACAGTTGAAAAGCCGTTCTCTAATTACTGGCTTTTCTCTGAATTGGTAGGTACAGCTCCCTTTTGAAATGATATGCAATGAATTATGTCTTGATTCCTAAATTTAATTTAGGTATTCTCTTAACCCGAGAGCAGAAGAGGCAAACCGAACTAAGTCTAGCTAGAACTTAGTTCAGGCAGGAAAAAGCATTCTTAATCTAAAACTAAGAAATAAGGCTCACAAGTCCTATGAGTTCTTATGCTCAGAAACTACCTACAGAGAGATATAAATGCAATGATGAAAACTTCTAATGAGTCCTTCTCCGAATATCCCACAGCACATCCTACTGAGGTTCATTCACATCCTCAAAATAGAAGAATGAAACATCCTTTCCTTCCTACTGCAATTCAGATTAAGAAAAAGAATCATACATTAACAACTTCTATCTAGTTCTTCCCTGAATACCCCACAGCACATCCTACTGAGGTTTACTCACATCCTCGCCACACCAGAATGAAACATCCTTTCTTTCTTAATGTAACTTAGACTAAGAGAAAGAACCATCTAACTAACTGGAACATAAAATAATTGACATAAAACACTTTCAATTGTCTCTACAACATCAAGCATTCCACACCAAAAATTTGCCAACCTTTCATTAATCTTACAACTTCATACATATAGAGCTAGGGGATGACCATTACAAAGGAAGTTTAATCGATTCATCTCCCTCTAAATGACAGATGGAAAGAAACCACTTCTATCAATACTAATCACCAGGGAAAAGAAACGTAAAAGAACAGGGGAAGTTAAATCATTTGGCTTCTTTTCCTTTTTCCATCTTTGTCTGATAAGCTTTGGCAGCTCTGTTGCTCTATTCATGCCACTTGCAGAAACATCAATCAAACTATGACACTTCAATTTGAATCCTTCATCTTCTCTTCAATGACATCTATCGAGTCCAATCCATTGGGCTTCGGGGTCAAATAACTGCTTATGTTTTTCACATGTTTGATGCTATTCGGTTTCAATTTCAACCTCCAATGGTATCAAGAATCCTCATCTTTATATTGAACTCGAGCCTCTAATGCAATTGGCAGAAAATCCCAAACCTGCTTCTCCATTGCGGAAAATGAGACTGGAGCTTCTCCTTGGCGAAAATTTGCAAAAGAGGTTCTCCTGGTGGAAATCTGCAAAAGAGCTTCTCCTGGAGGAAATCTGCAACTTGGTTTCTCTTCACGGAAAATGAGACTGAAGCTTCTCCTTGGCGGAAAATTAGAAAAGTGCTTCTCCATTGCGGAAAATGTATGAGGGGGTGCGAAACCCGCAATATGGAGAAGCCACTACCTATCTTTCTGCACATCATTTTTAAGTGCGCGGGCTACTTGACTTAAAGCACATGCTTTATTTGATCTCTTAAAACAATGATATAATATTCCTTTTGAATGAATTGGGCCCACCTTATTATAACTAAGCTTGCAGAAAATCACCTGAGAGGTGCGATTCCCGCAAAGTGCAAAGTGCTTCTTTGCGGAAAATCACTTGAGAGGTGCGATTCCCGCAAAGCTTAATGTTCTTCTTTGCGGAAAATCACTTGAGAGGTGCAATTCCTGCAAAGCTTAAAGTTCTTCTTTGCGGAAAATCACTTTCTTAGGTAGAATTCCGTCTTGGAGAAGATGATTTCTGAAATCCCGCCGAGCTCATTCTCGCTCATCTCTTAACCAAATTGCTCACCATTTGTTGCATTAGGATCGTTGAGACCTGCAAAATCGATCCATACCAGTCTTCGATCTCTGCCTGAGGAAGAACATCAATTGGAGCACAAATCTTTGCTGGGTTGGGATCTACAACTTACCCAAAAATGAAAAGATCTCAGAACAACCCGCCCGGCTAAGAGAAGGAAAGGCAATGACAGGGAAACCCGACAAAGATAGCCTACCTAAGAAAGACTTACACTTAGACTCAGACTGACCAGACATGACTCCAAAATTCTCCACTTTGACAGCATGGGTACAGGATGAAAAGTGGGGCAACAGCTGGCTCCGACTGGGGACTTGGGTAGATTATACCCAAGCGAGGGACTCAGTATCTCTGGTTTCGCAAGGAAAAACAAAAGGC
>MU227855.1:1297964-1324080 GCA_018584345.1 Thuja plicata
TTTTTCACATGTTTGATGCTATTCGGTTTCGATTTCAACCTCCAATGGTATCGAGAATCCTCATCTTTATCTTGAACTCGAGCCTCTAATGCAATTGGCAGAAAATCCCAAACCTGCTTCTCCATTGTAGAAAATGAGACTGGAGCTTCTCCTTGGCGGAAATCTACAAAAGAGCTTCTCCTAGCGGAAATCTGCAAAAGAGCTTCTCCTGGCGGAAATCTGCAACTTGGTTTCTCTTCGCGAAAAATGAGACTGAAGCTTCTCCTTGGCGGAAAATTAGAAAAGTGCTTCTCCATTGCAGAAAATGTATGAGGGGGTGCGAAACCCGCAATATGGAGAAACCACTACCTTTCTTTCCGTACATCATTTTTAAGTGCGCGGGCTACTTGACTTAAAGCACATGCTTTATTTGATCTCTTAAAACAATGATATAATATTCCTTTTGAATGAATTGGGCCCACCTTATTATAACTAAGCTTGCAGAAAATCACCTGAGAGGTGCGATTCCCGCAAAGCGGAAAGTTCTTCTTTGCGGAAAATCACTTGAGAGGTGCAATTCCCGCAAAGCTTAAAGTTCTTCTTTACAAAAAATCACTTGAGAGGTGCGATTCCCACAAAGCTTAAAGTTCTTCTTTGCGGAAAATCACTTTCTTAGGTAGAATTCCATCATGGAGAAGATGATTTCTGAAATTCCGCCAAGCTCGTTCTCGCTCATCTCTTAACCAAATTGCTCATCGTTTGTTGCATTACGATCGTTGAGACCTGCAAAATCGATCCATACCAGTCTTCGATCTCTGCCTGAGAAAGAACATCAATTGGAGCACAAATCTTTGCCGGGTTGGGATCTACAACTTACCCAAAAATGAAAATATCTCAGAACAACCTGCCCGGCTAAGAGAAGGAAAGGCAATGACAGGGAAACTCGAGAAAGATAGCCTACCTAAGAAAGACTTAGACTTAGACTCAGACTGACCAGAATGACCAGACATGACTCCAAAATCCTCCACTTTGACAGCATGGGTACAGGATGAAAAGTGGGGCAACAAATATCTCCTTCCAGATCAGAGTCAACAAATTCACTCAGAGCAGAACTGGATCTTGTGAAGCATAATGCCTTTGTAGTAGTACCTCTCAAATATCCAAGAATCCATTTGACAACATTCCAATGTTCCATACCCGGATTGCTCATATACCTAGTTACAACTCCCACTACATGAGAAATATCTGGTTGTGTGCATACCAGTGCATACATCAGACTATAAATAGCTGATGAATACGAGATGTTAGACATTTTATCTACCTCTTCCAAAGCCTTTGGGCACATTTCCATAGTCAATTTGAAATGAATATCCAAAGGTGTACTGATTGCTTTTGCATCCTGCATATTAAATCTTTTCAACACCTTCTTTATATACTCACTTTGGGACAAATTCAAGGTTCTATTTTTCCTGTCTTGTGTAATCCTCATACCAAGGATTTGCTTAGCAGCACCCAAATACTTCATACAAAATGACCTTGCTAATTTCTCTTTAAGTTCATTTATTTGTTGCATATTGGACCCAACAACAAGCATGTCATCAACATATATTAACAGGATAATGTAACTCCCATTATCCAATCTCTTAAAATATACATTGTGATCAGAATGACATCTATGGTAACCTTGTTCAGCCATGAAACTATCAAATTTTAAATACCATTGGTGGGGTGCCTGCTTTAGGCCATACAGACTCTTCCTTAACCTGCACACTAAATTCTCCTTACCCTTGACCTCATATCCCTCTGGTTGCTGCATTTAAATTTCCTCCTCCAAATCTCCATGAAAAATTTTGTTTTGACATCTAGTTGTTCAAGATGCAAGTCATCTACAGCCACAAGACTTAGTACAATTCTAATTGAAGTCATTTTTACAAAAGGGGAGAATATTTCATCAAAATCTATACCCTTTTTCTATGCAAAACCTTTTACCACAATTATGGCCTTATACCTTTTCTTTCCTCCAAATTCCTCCTTCAGCCTATAAACCCATTTGTTAGGCAAGGATTTTTTTCCTTCAGGTAAAGGGACTAAGTCCCAAGTCTTATTTTTCAACAAAGGAGTCCATCTCCTCTTTCATGCCCATCTTCCATTGTTGTTTTCCATCCACCTGCATTGCTTCTTCATATTCTTCCAGTTCATGAGAATCAGTCAATAAAGTGGATTACAAAGAAGGAGAAAAAATTTCAGGAGGTCTACTTGACCTTGTAGAATGTCTAACACTTACAGGAGTTTGTGGGATAACCTATTGTTTCTGTGCATTAGGCACCAGTGGAATTTCATTTTCAAGAGTCTCATCCAACACCACATAATCTTGTTTGACCTGTTCATGCTTCTTTTCCTGCAACTGTTCTTTATACATGACCTTCTCATTGAATATAACATCTCTACTTTTGATTATTTTCAGATTTTCAAAATCCCATAACCGATAACCATATTCATCTACTCCATATCCAATGAAGGTACATTTTTTACATTTAGCATCAAGCTTGGTTCTATTTTCTTTATCAACATGGACAAAAGCTTCACAGCCAAAAGGTTTTAGAAATGAACAATTTACCTTTTTACTAGTCCATGCTTCCTCTGGAATACCACCATCCAAATGGAATGAAGGTCCTCTGATTATGAAATAGATTGCACTATTTATAACATCTTCCCAGAAATGAAGGGGCGGTCCAGCATGCAATATCATGCTCCTTGCACGTTCTAGTATTGTCCTATTCATTCTTTCTGACACACCATTTTCTTGTGGGGTTCCTGGAACTATCTTTTTCCTTCGAATCCCATTGATAGAATAGTAATATTCAAAGGTTGTGCTGCAACACTCACCTCCATTATCGGATCTGAGACAATTCAACTTCTTTCCTGTCTCATTCTCAACCAAAGCTTTTCATTTCTTAAATGTTTCAAAAAAATCATATTTTTGTTTCAAGAAATATACCCATGTTTTCCCAGTTGAATCATCTATAAAATAACATAATAATGAGAGCCACCAAAAGATGATACCTGAGGTGGTCCCCATACATCTAAATGCACTAGCTCTAACTTCTCACTCTTCTTTTCTTTCCCAACTCTGAGAAATCTAGCTCTTTTTTGTTTACCATAAACATAGTTTTCATAGAACTCTAAATCGATATTTTTTAGTCTTGGCAACAGATTTTTAGAGTGAAGGATTTTTATCCCTTTCTCACTCATGTGCCCAAGCCTATGGTGCCACATTCATGAATCTATTCTTGCAACATCTATAGTAGCTTTTCCTGCATTAACATTATCAGTAGTAGCTAAGGTAGAATAAGTGTTAACAGTACACAGATATAATATGCCTATCTTTGCACCTTTAGCTACTACTAATGAACCTTTAGTGACCTTGTAGACATTGTGTGTAAACATGACTATGTAGCCTTCACTACCCAGTTGTCCTGCATAAATTAAATTTCTTCTTAAATTAGGGAAATGCCTTACCTCCTGCAGTATCCAGTCATTTCCCTTTCCCAACAATAGGACAGGGCTCATCATCACCCAAATATACCTGTCCAAAATCACCTTGAACATAATCTTGGAAATATTTTCTATGGGGTGTAGCATGGAATGAAGCCCCAGAATCAATTACCCAGGAATCATTAACATTATCCAAACATAAAATTAAATCGTCTTGTAAAGTATTACTTGCAACATTAGCTTCCTTACTGTCATCTTCATTTTTGTCTCCTTGTTTGTTTTTCTGAGACCAACAGTCTTTCTTTAGGTGACCAGGATTTCCATGGTACAAAAAATCTTTCTTTCCTTTAGATTTAGAATGTCCTTTATTTTACTTCCCTCATGACTTGCCATGTGAAGGGCCTTTTCCTCTTTCGCTTATTCTTCCCCTATTCTCCACGTTTAAAGCAGAACTTGATGAGGTTGAAGTTTCACCTATGCTTTTCCATCGCATTTCCTTGCTTAGGATAACACCAACAAATTCATCAAAATTCAAATTATTTGAACTAGAGACAGAGTTGATTACAACCATAACCAAGCTATTCCAGCTTTCTGGAAAAGAACATAAAATTAAGAGAGCCCTAACCTCTTCATCGAATGAAATTTGTACAGATGACAATTGAATAGTGACTGTATTAAATTCATTTAAATGATTCGCTACATATCCCCCCTCACCCATTTTCATATTAAAAAAATGCTTCATAAGAAATACCTTATTCGAAGCTGAGGGTTTCTCGTATAACTTTGCCAATGTCTCAATCAACTCTACAATCATTTTTTCCTTTGATATATTGAATGTTACAGATGGTGCAAGGCATAATCAAATAGATCCTAGTGCCTTCCTATCCAAGACCTCCCAATCCTCTACTGACATAGTTCCCATTTTCTTGGCTTTTCCTTCTAATGGCTTCCAGGGGTCCTTTTGATACAGATAATCTTCTATTTGCATTTTCCATAACTGAAAAATTATGGCCATTGAATTATTCAATCTTGAATTTGGAATCCTCCATTGCTCCCACTCAAATCTAAAAGTCCTGTCAATATATAGCAACAAACCTTGCTTTGATACCAATTTTTAGGGTTTGATAGATCCATAACAATATAAGAATAAATAGTTATATGCAGAAAACAAAAGAAGAATAAAACTTAACACATATAACACACAAATTTAACTTGGTTCACCCAAAACCTAGGCTACCTCCACCTACACAGTCATCCAACCTTTCTTATTATCAAAAAAAATAGTACACCAACATTACAATGCATTATGCATCTCGGCCACATATAACGTGCATTTTAGGGCAACCTCTAAAATTGACAATTTTAGGGTTTTAAAATGCCGGTCTTCTTTTTCCCAAAAAAGCACAAAAAAAATTTCAACACTTCACACCGACTGGAGGTTTGGGGCTACCACCCCTCACCTCTCATCAAATAAATGAGTAGGTCCATAATATCAACACCCACTACATGATCAGTCACCACAATATCAACACAATATGCATCTAGAAAAGCATCAGATACATCTAAAGAAAGCATCACGAGTCTGAATGAAATCAATCAACATCTCAATGGACAAGTGAAATCTCTGCAAATTGGTCAAGAGACATAGATGGTAAGAATGATTGATGTCATGAACAATGCAAGACAAGCTGAGAAAGAAATAACACTAGCTATTGATGACAGGAGGAAGATTACTGAAAATCTACAAGAGAAAGAGTCAGAAATACAAAGACTTATAGAACATCATCATGAGATCACCAATCAGATTATTCTTATGAGTCAGGAGGCAAACCAAATGAACATAGAACTCATTGAAAGAATAGAAGCCATCGGTGAGCTAAAAGAATAAAATGAAAAACTAAAGCATGAAGTAAGAATTCAGCAACTTCATAATGACATGATTAAGAGAGCTAAAAAAAGTACAAAAAAGGATGTAACTTTCTGGATGGACAAAGAAGAGTCAACAACAATACCAGACTAGGGTATACCAAGAATGAAGAATCACCATACCAAGCTGATCCAAAGAATGTCTACACAAATCCAATACCAAGAAGGCAGAGATGCAATCACTATGGAAAACCAGGCCACACATCAAATGTCTGCAAGAGAAAAATAAAAGGTATTCCCAAATCCACACCTTCAATCATAGGAATTTGTTATAAATAAAACAAGAAAGGACATAAAGTATATGAATTTAAATTTGAGGTGAAACAACCAAAGAAGGAAACCTACATGGAAAAATATTTTCCTACTTGAAAAATGCATGGGCACACATCTCTTGAATGCAGGAAGAAGAAAAGGCAAGCATGGAAGATTAAATAAAATCAAATTACTTATCAACCGAAAAGAGTCAGTAACTCATATGTTTGGGATTACAAAACATGGGAAAATTGCACAACATCTAGAAGATTTGGACACATAGCTGCAAACTGCATGAGATAATGGATGAGAAATTCTAGGAGCTGGACTAACCCTGGAATGGCATGTCTGCACTGTCATAAATTTAGTCATCCAAGGAAGGACTGTAGAGACCGAGTGACAAAGACAAGCACTTTTTCCAATGGAAACACCATTGAAGACATTAGGAAGATGAGAAACAAAATGTGGAGGAAAGCTACAAACACTAAAGATGCTAGACCAAGAAATCCAAATTGTGACACCTTATCCAATAGATCTGTTGACATTACCACCCCCACCTAAGATGAACAAGTAAGTATGGAACTGCACTATACTAAGTTATACTTTGCATCAGTTCCATTATACATAGTTAAAAGGCCAAACTAGCATGATTAAAGATGCACTATGGTATTACTTGTTACGATTTTGTGAATTCAACCTCATCAATCAATTCTTACTGAAAATCATCGATGTACATACAAGGCTAATTTCTAGTGTGTACTGAGCTCCATCGGTAATCATGTAAAAAGATAATGTTGTCTTCGCCATATACTGAGATCCATCGGTAAACAGTCAAATAAGTTGACACCTAGCCCAAGCATCAAGTTCTCACCGAGAATGAAGTGTGTATGCTACCCTATGACTCCATCTTCAAACACTGAGAAGTGGGTGAGCATTTATGACATAACTTAGGGAAAAAATTCTATAAATAGTCAATGGAAGAGCTCATTATTCACAAAGCGATTTGAGCGAAGAACCAGAGCGTAACCAAAGCACGAAGTGACCAGATTGTAGAGAAACTTCAACCCTATTCATAGCACTCAGAAAGATTCCCAGTATTCATAGAAGGTTGAAGTAAGTAACAACATTCACCAAGAACTCTGTTTTCTTTTACGGGAAAAAGCCCTAATTTATGAAATGATGGCAACTACTTCATGAACCTCCAAGATCAATAATGAAAAGGGGAAAAAGGTTAATCGAATAAAGAATGCCACTTGTGAAGAAATTCATTACAAGATACGTCCTGAGGTTGCTTCACAACCTAACAATGCTAGTGCATTCTTCAATATACCAGCTAGGGTTTTGCTTGTTGAGGACATCTGAGCGTATATTCACTGCAAGATTGCAAAAATAGGAGATCTTGAGGTTTTGAAAGCTTACAAAAAGATTTGCAAAGATGATGGAACAATCAAAGAAGAACTTAATTAAATTGAAGTGAAATAGCTCACAAATTCCCTATTATGCCCAAAGGAATTCAAGACCGAATGGATTTGGTTAGTGCTAAGCAGAGTGCATGAACGAAAAATGTGGCTGGATGATCCAAAACTGATAACCAAGGATGTGATACATGCTATGACTGATTATCCTATAACTGATAAACCCAAGGAGCTTAAACACCCTCCTCACCCCGACATTGAGATGATAGGTGTAGTATGGAATAACAGAGGATTAAAGGTATCTACCATCATCGATGATGAAATGAAATTTGGAGCATGTGTCTTAGGATAAAAAATCTTTCAGGCTAGCATGATGAATAATATTGCATCGTGAGCAGTGGATACAACACACAAAATTGTTAAGAAGGAACTACAATTAGATCTATTAGAACTTCTACTAAGGCAATTAGATGAGAACATGAGGACAATCAGGACTGCAAAGTCTAACTCATGTAAGTTTGGTTCACTCATTATGTGCATATTTTTCTATTTTGAAGAATCCTTCCCATCTATCGGTAATGTCAAATGGGACACTACCCAACCAGTGGCCACACAAATTAGTGAGTTCATCAAGTCAGTAGGAGATAATTTTGAATCAGTCATTGATGAATACTTCACTGGATTCAAAGAAAAAGTGCAGAAGAGGATGAGGATACCAGAAAAACTAGTAAAAAAGTATAAGAATAACATTTGTTTTATGATGGACACTGATTGCACCTATATCAAGCCAGTTGTACCGAGGACAGCATGGCTGGAACCACCTGACTACGAGGTTAACATAGATCAAGCTACCAATGTCATTGAAGCATTGATAAATGAACCATTGGACAAGTCACAACCTAAGTTTGGAACTTATGAGAAAGCCAAGGAAAGGATAAAAACAAGCTTAGTTTTGAATAAAATTGATAGAAAGAAAGAGAAAATGGTTAAGACTTTGAAGAAAAAGTTGTCGGTAAATGAAGAGGAAACAAAATAGAAAGAAGAAACCAAGGGTCAATCACCCGCCAGTGAAGCTGAGAAGGTGAGTGACTCAAAATCCACAGAGTCTGATGCACCACCCCTGAAGAATCCTAGAAAAACTGTTGCATAGAGGACAAGGAGTCAAACTTCTAACGCAGACTCACCACAAGTCAAGAAAGGTCAAGTAAGGACCTATAAAGAAAGCCTCAAACTAGGAAAAAGGCCCTGACAAAAAGAAGAAGGCTAATTATAACTAAGGAAGACAGAGGACACCAAAAAAGATGAACAATCTGTCAAGAACACACTTCCTTCTACAATTGATGAGGTATGTGAAGCTACCATCAAGTCAGGTTCAATCATAGAACCTAAGATTAGGAAACGGCTAACATTTGATCCTGAGGATCAAAATAAGATAGAGGAGGAAATTATCACAATGATGAGCACATTCAAATATGTTCCAATATAGTTTGAAGACAAAATGCCTAAAGAAATTCTAGAGAGATTCTCAGCTAGGTGGACATATGCTCTAAAGGAAGAGAAAAAAATAAGGGAAAGATCCCTAGTTTTAGTTATGCCACCTAAATCTAAGATGGAGAGATTGAAGAAATGATGAAGAAACATTCCAACAGGTTATCACCAAAGTTAAGAGCCTACAAACTAGTGCTACAGGGACATCTAATTGTGCTAGATAGAAAAAGTGAGGATTAATGGAGAAAGATACTTGATGTACCTAAAAAGGACACAAGTCCTGAGCCACATATAACACTCACCAACAAGCCACACAATGAAGAAGATTAGACTAAATTGACCCCCAAACATATTCTTATAATTGACGAGGATGTTAATTAAGAAGCATTGAACACAAAAGCTAACAAGGATATGGCCACTACAGATGAAACATGGCCAGATAATACTATCATTGATATTACTGGAGGAGATCCTGTAGATGAGGTACAAAAAGATGAAGATGATACTTTTTTCCTAGCCCAAACTGACGAACAGGACACAACTACAGATGTTGCACAGGTGAATATACTGGGCGAATTACCACTGTTAATAAAAGCTATTAAGATAATCTCACAAAAGGAAAACTCACCTAATCCTGATGCAAGCATACCCAATGATAAGGGTAATGATGAACAAAAAGATACAACTGATGAAAAAAATGTCATAGATGGAGCACAACAAGAAATAGATGAAGGGAAGAAAGAAAAAGGTGAAGAAGAGAAGAAAGAAGATGATATTGCTAAGGATACCAAAGGAGATGCTGCTAAATTGAAGGTTGATGTGGAGACATCCACTCCCAACTGATAGGCATATACAGAGCAGTAGGAAAAAGACACAACACCACAAAATCCTTCATCAATCACATCTGACCAAGCAAAGGATCTTGCTTTGGTGCTACATTCAAGTGCTTCCCACTCAACATCCAAGAAGAAGAAGAAGAAGACAAAGAAGACCAAGCTATAGGTAATACTGGATGAAATCATTGAGATACCGAAGTGTGACCCTTCTACATTGGATTTTGAATCTCTCTAAGAGTATGGGGAAACATGTCAAAGGAAAGCTATGCAAGAAAAGCTAAGGAAGGAGCACAAAGAATCCCTAGTGTTAGAAACTAAAATGGATATATTGATAGAAATAGTGCCTGACATAGATGTTGATCAAGATGCCCCCATTCTTGATCAAATTTTCATTCTAACCGAGGCCATCACATCTCAGAATGTGGATGCAAAAAAAGCAATTGAGGAACGAGAAGAACAAAAATATCAATACAAATTGATAGAAAAGATCAGCCAAAAAGTGGCAGAGAACAAGGTAAAGCTCTCAGAACTTGCAAATGAATTAGATGCAATAATTTCTAAAGCTATTTCCTTAATACAAAAGTTGTGCACTTCAGAGAAATTCACTAAGGAAAATAGTGATAAGATTGCACAAATAGATTTTGATCTAAATACAAGTGCACACGGCCACAAATGACAATGCAATCAAGATGCATTTGGAAAAGATTATGAAATCTATAAGGTTGAGACAGGAAATTCTAGAGGCAGAAACCAAGTTTAGAGATGAGGTTACCAAGCTATAGGCTCTAATGCTACAAAATCTTACACTTCTGCAATAACACATGACTTTGGAAAGAGAGTTAATTGCCACCCTAGAGATGTTTGTAGCAGACAAAATATATGATATACATGCTCAAATCACACTTGAGAAAATGGCTCTTGAACACCTAAAAGAGAAATGGGAGAAACTGATGGAAGACATGATAAGTTGTAAGTATACACCTTTTCCCTTACTATAAAAAAGGGGGAAAATGATATGTACAGTAGTAAAAAGGGGAAGAATTATATGATACAAAGGGGAAAATGATAAGAAGATAAGGTGAAGAGGGAGTATAGTATAAAGGCAAGTGTACATGTATATACATATACTATACCAGCATATACATAGGGGGATTCATAATGACAAGGTGAACACATGGTGTACATACTACACATTTTAGTATTTTGCACATATCAATTTTTGACACTAATGTCAAAGGGCCAGATTGATGACACATTTTTCCATTGGTATGCAAAGGGAAAATAGTTTTTGAACCATTGGTAACACCTAAACTGAAAGATAGGATTTTAGTATAAACCAAAAGTATAGATAACAAAGGTCATCGAAAGTGTGAAGTTCAAGAGAAACCCAACAAGACAGATCACAAGAGAAACTCGACACAGTTTGCATAGGTCAACCCAAAAATGTTGAAGTGTAAACCGACAGAACAAAAAATAGAGGAGCCCGACAGAGCAAGGGAACCCGATGGACAGTTCACAGAAGGAACACTGATAGACAGACAATAGAGCAACCCAAGCATCAGTCATAGAAAGATAGTTATATCTTGAGAAATGTGGATCTAACTTCCACGTCACATAAAACACTTATGTTTTTTATTTAGCATTTTGATTTGATTTAAAACCATTTCTTGAGGGACAAGAAATGTAATTGTAATTTTTTTAATCAGTCTAACTAATTAAAAATATGCAAACTAGGAGATCAAGGTCAAGTTGTAAACCTTTGATCATAGAGTTATCTTTGTAATACATGAAACTTAATTAGGTCAATCTATTGTATAAATAGATATGTAATCTATCAGAACACATATGTGTGATGATGATTGTAGCCTAGGAGCATATCTGTGGATTAGACTAAGAGTTTCAAGCAAGAATAGCAAAATATGAATTAGGTTAGGGTAAAAGCACAAAGTTGTGTCACGTTTCAGGACCACTTATCAGCACAGCTAAATTTTAGTATTTCTAAATAAAAATTAATTTTTGTCAAACATATAGTCCAGCTAGATTCATTCTAGCTAAGCTAGATAAGTGGTTAAACTTTTCCAATTGGAAATGTCTATTAAATGCATGTTTTATACCAATTACCAAAGAAACAAGATTATTTCATAAAATTGATGTTTCAATAACCCCTACTCTTTTTAATGATATTTTAAGAAAATATAAAAAATACCCTTTTGCAGAGCTGAGAGTAGAGATTATTCTCATATAAAGTGTATAGTATTTTGATTAGATCTAATATATTATAATTTCAAAATACAACAAGTAGGTATTTTAACATTCGAGAAGATGTTGCTTGAAATAAGTAAAAAATAGGAAATGATATCAAAAAAATTTAAAATTTATATTTAACACTAGAGGAGAGAGTCCTCTTCAATAATATGTAATTTTTTTTTTCAGAATAGTGTAGATTTGATAGGGGAAATTTGGTGGGAGATGAAAACTGTCGATTTCAGAATGTTCAACTTTGAGCAGTTATAATGGAGAAAATATACATTGAAAACCAATCTTTCTTCTTTTCTGCACTAGCTATACATTTTATCTATAACATATTTTGAAATCAGAGGAAAAATAGATTATTTTCATATACTTGTTTGGTGGGAACTAGACCCAAGATTTTCAACAGTTTTCAGCAATTGAAAAATAGTCTTCAAAAATTAAAAAACTATGTCAATTCTTGTTCAAAAAAAATTTTAAAAATTATAGGCATAAACTTCATGCATTTTTACATATTTTATCAATTTACATCATCCTCAAATTCTAAATATAAATGCCACTTTTTATGTCGTTAAAGTTGAACAGTTTGCATGTTGTGGTCCTTTTCCTTTATAAAAGTGTGACATGGGTTTGTACTTTTACCCGTTATCAAGAACCATATTCAAGGCTATCGAGCAATAGAGATATGGATCAATCACAATAGGTGATACATTACACTTGTAATCTTTAATGGATCTGTAATCAGCAATTGTAGATTGCATACACTCAGGTCATCTAATATTTTTGACTACATTCTAACAAGTGTAGCAAATAGAAGAAATCCTTTCAAGAAAGGTGGATTTAACAATCCTTTTTAAATCTCTTAACCGAGTTCACACTAAATAGTTTTTCTAAAGCTCTTAACAGAGTAGACCTTAACTAGTCTCTACATAATACTCCTAATAGGGTAGATCATCAGAAGTGATCAAATTGTAAGCCTTAACCAACCCCTTCCATTCTGCAGATAGTGAAGCTTTGTGGGTTTCATCCCCATGACAATTTTTACCTTCTAACAGGGGTTTTCTATGTTACCAAATCTTGTGTCATGTGTCTATACATTTCATGAATATTTTACATGCTTATTGAGTTAATGAATTGATATAACATACACAAAGATAAGATAGAACAAATGGTTGGTAATACAATTGATTAATATAAGGATAAAGGTTAATTGATAAAAAATTTGAGGGTACTGAGTCACCCCTCCCCTCTTAGTACACCATTCCATTATTTCCAACATGTTCTTCAGATTGTGTTTTTAGAAGGTTTTCAATTTCAAATTTTTGGTATTTTTTTTTGGGGGGGGGAGGGGGTTTCCTATTTTTGGGAGCATTTTGGGCCCTAACAGACCTCACCATCACACTCAGAAGGCCCAAAAAAATATATTCTCATATAAGGTTTGTTAGTTTTGGCCTTTGTAACATTTGGAGCAAAAATTTGTCCTTCTAGTCGTACAAGTACAAATATACATTTTTCCGAGGAAAAAATAAATCAAAATCCCAAAATAAAAAATAAAAAATCACATTTTGATTTTTTATAAAGTTTTTTAAAAAAACAAAAACAATGTTTCCAAAATGTTTGTTTAAAAAAACCTTTTTAGAAACAAAGGAAAAGGTGCCTACCTTTTAAAAAGTATGCTCATGTGCAACAAGGTACGCTGCAAGTGTAGTCCTGACGTCAGCAATCCTTTGAAAAAAATTTATGGTTGTCAACATGTCTCCTATTTTTCTCCTCTTGTCATAAAGATCACTTTGTGGTTTTTTTCTCATATCTTGAGCATACGGTATCAAAATTTGAAAAATGAGATATCGTCGTAAAGGTGATTCTAAGACAGAGCTACTTTTGCAAGTTTAGTTTCCTATTTTTTCCATTTGCAGGGTTTTCTTCTAGTCAAAGTCAGGGTTCTTTTTTGCACTCTGGGATCCATATCTTTTTTATGGTATGCGTCTCATTTCTAGAATCTTCTCTAGGTACCATTTATTCATTTTTTTGCATTTTCACAATCTCGTGAAAATCTTGGATGTTTCAGGTGCTGGGATCATTTTCCTTGCATGGGATGACTCCTTTTTAGATTTTAATCATGATCATAAAGATTTTTTCATTCATGAGCATTGTAGACATATTTTTTTGTATCATTTATTTTTCGCAAACACACTGAGATAAAGTGTCATATGTTGCATGCTTGGGATCTTGCACATTTTGTGTTTGTTTTTACTTGCACTCCATTATAAAGTGTCATGGGGGGTTTGATGTTTTCTTTTTTTCTATCTTCCTCTGTCAAGTGAGTGTTCCTTCCATAATATTAGCCTCATGATGTGTTTCAAGAGAGTGATCCTTCCACGACACCACCCTTTATATGTATTTGTACTTTCTTCTACACTCTCGATGTTCCTAATTCTTCATCATGCAGTTGTTCTTGGCAGTCTATTCAATGTTATGGGGGTATCTCCAGTTGGTTCTAATTCTTCCTTGGTTTTATGGAGTTATCTATGTATTTAGTATTTGTTCCTATGTATTAGGCGGATACAGTGGCTAGATACCTATGCATTTCAGTGAGATGGATCATTTATCATATGGTCACTCTTTCATTCATGTTTTGGAGGCAACCTTTAACCTTTCATTGATCGGATCTTTAGAATTTGTTTGCAGTCTTCTCTACCTAATCATGTTCTATTACAGTGGAGGTTCCAATATTTATTCTTCGATAGTGTTTGCAGCTTCATGCTTCAGAGGTGTTCTTCGTGTTCTTCCTTTGTTTCTATTTTCTGGGGCATTCTCTAGTTTGGAGTCTTCTTCAATCCTTCACTAGTCTTCATCTCTTTTCAAAGAGTCTTTTCAAAGAGGGGTTTTTCCCACTGGGTTTTCTCCTTTTCTCCTCTTTACAAAGATTTCTTGTACTTGGGCACCTGATCAAGCCATGTTGTCGGTACCCATTTCCTTCTTTCAGTAGTTTTTTCTGGGTTTTAGCTACTCTCTAAGTTTATCTTTAGGGGGACGTTAGAGTAATAAGTTATTTCACTTATTAATTAAATCATTTTGATTTAATTATTGAGTCACTTATTATCTCTCTTTTACTTAAGCTAAACTTTAGGCATATAATAATTAATTCTTTTATTAATTATTATAATGCAACCTAGATTTTTTCCTTTAGGGTTTCGACATCCTTTTATAAGGATTCCCTCTTTGTAAATTATTAATTAGTTAATTAAGGATGCAATTGTATTGAGATTTTTTTCTCCATTTTTTGCACAATATGTTTCCTCTTTCATCGATCTATTATTTTTTGCCTCCATAGCTTTTTTACTTCCCTCTTTGTGACAGATTTTCATGCATGTGATTCTTGGGTGCTGTAGAGTTGATGTTTCCTCAACTCCAACAATTTGCTTCATCAAAATGACATCTGGAACTTTTGTCTGTAGGTAACCTGATACAAATTCTTTGATTCATGTAGAATACCCACAGCTTTTGATGACAAATTCAAGGTACCTATTCAGATAATTGCTCTCCCTATAAACAAGCTCAAGTGCCAAGTCAACAACCAACATAAAAAAGAATAAAATGGTGAATTCCCCACTATTTCAAACTTCCTTCTTCTTGTTCATCTTTATCTCCCGCCTAGTGAACTCCCTGTCTGATGGCCACTCAAAAGATCTAACAGTTTCTATGTGGATAACAACCTCACTCCATCAAGCATCAATAATGACCCTTGCATCTGAAATAAACTTAACCAAATCTACCTCAGCCTTCAACAAATTATCCTTTACTTTATTAAACCTTGATATATAAATATCATTGATAAAATTCAATAGGGTTAAAATTCTTTCTACAATCAAATTAAAATCACTTGTCCATGTGGGGATATCCTTCACCTTTCACTCCTTGTCAGAAATGTTAGGGAAATAAGCATTATAAGATTTTTAAAAAAAAATTTAGTTTCCCCTTTATTATCTAGTCCTTCCTTGAAAATAAACAAAACAATGTATTTATTGTTCCTACCATATTCTTGGTGTAAGAGATCTTGTCAGGCAAGTCAGACCCGTATACCAAAATTGCATCTAGATTTTACATTAACACATTCCTACCTGACCATAATGCAAGAGTGAGATTAAAAAATGTTATGGCTTCTGCACACTTTCCTTCAGTAGATTGTAAGGACACATGAGAACTGTGAAAAATACTTAGTTTATCCTTTATAATTTCAATACTATGTTGTAAGATCTCTATTAATACTTTTATCCCCAATTTATTCTTCTCCTCTTCTAGTTTCAATATCCTTGTAGCATACTTATTCAATTTCTCATTTACCTCCATTGGAATTGAAACATCTAATGTAACAAGAGTAAACTCACCAGTAGTTCCCACATAAGCATCCACTCTTTCATTGGCAGTAGGCATGTTAGCAAACTTTCTATTAAGCTCAATGATTTATTCCTCTATCTTTTCATTTACCATAATCTTCCCCTCATATTACTTGGATACTCTAATGAGGCTATTGTACATCTCTACAACCCTCTTCTCCAAATCTTCTACTTTGGCTTTTTTCAGGAATGACACATGAGTCAGCAAGTCTGCAATTTCCACTTTTCTCACATTCTGGATGTTCCAGATGAGATTTTTTCCTTTCCACTCATCTTGAATATCCAATATATTTGGATTTTTTGTTGTTGGGGAAAGTGACCAAATCACCAATGTTTTTTCTCCTAGGGTCAAAACCCAAGCCTCTTAGGAAATCTCCAACCTCGACCTTAGAATTGAATATTTGGTCTGGTTATTTCTTTATTTGGTCAATCAAGAATGATGACTGCATATCCCATCAAGTTAGTAGAAGCATTCCACTTATCTTTACCAAATCTCTGTCATGTACTACAAATAATGTGTGACTGTCAGGATCATAATCCTGCAATGCTTTTACTAGCTTTTCCTTGTTCTCATCTGTGTCATCCTCAAGACCCAAGTTTATCATTAGTTCATTTTATTTCAAATTGAAAAGTGGTACAGATCACCCTCATGTTATCTAGACACTTGGTAGATTGGATTTAATTTAATAAAGGGTTGGATCTAACAGGATCACCCGTGATGTATTCAATGACCCATTTTTAAGGCTAATAGGCTCTAAGGTGTTTTATAAACCTTGAGTCTTATTAGACCAAGGATTATATTAAGGGTTGTAATAAGGTATTTAGGTGGGTTGGAGATAGGTCTAGGAATATTTTTTGTCTTTGAAAGGCTTCCAAGAGCCTACAACATCATTTAGGAGCATTAGGAAATAAATTATCAAAATGCATTAAAAAGATGTAAATATTGTCAAGCAACATCAAAAAATTTCTATACAACTTTTCAGAAAGTTGCTTGAGAAGTTTAAATTTGGAAACCAACAGCCACAACCATTTGAAAATTAATTTTATCCATTGGGAAGGGTCTATTTAGGTCCCTTATGATCATACATGATCGTTGTTGTTGTTGTATGAAATTTTGGTAGAATTTGGATGAAATAAACTCTGATTTTGCTAATAATCTCTCTGTTTTCCATACTGTACGATTGTCTGGTGATTTAATTGGATGAAATATAAAGGTATTTTAATAGTGTTATGATTTTTTGTTCTAATGCAATTGTTTTGAACCAATTTGGTGAGGTTTGGTGAAATTTTTAATCCATGTGGTGAAACCAGTCTAGAAAACCCTTGTTTATAGGGTCTAGTGAAAGATGGAGCCCTAACTTGCAATCCCACCATGGGAATTCCATGGCTCATGGTGGAATTTAATTTAGGGAGGTGTATTTTAGGAATCCTAAAGGGATAGATCAAGGAGCACGGTTTGGTAATTTTACCACCAAGCCCTAGGCTAAACAAGCCCATGTGTTAAGTCTGGAAGTGAGAGAAGGATGAGACAGTCATACTAGGGAGTGATGAGAACTAATTAAATGGTGGAAATAGGGTATTTTGGGATATTATAACACATCCTAGTCTTTTTATTGGTTCTCTTAACCCATTTTGAAAGACTTACTTTGAAAACATGTCCTAATTAGGCATATTAGGTCTGTGTTCATCGGTGAGTGTGTGTTTGGGGGTGTAGGAGCAAAGTGAAGACCCGATCTCTTAGATTTTGACTAAATCCCAAAAAGGGTATTTGAATCCATAAATTTTTAAGGTTTTATTTGGAGAAGTTTGGATTTCTCATTGGAAAAATGAGTTCTTAGGGCTACTACCCACTAGGACAGTTTTGTGTTGTATGACCCCAACATTTGAATGAAGAGTTCAAACTTGTTCAAAGGATCAAGGTAAGGTATCCTAAGGAGGAAGAATTCTTATCACTCCCTAGAATTTTTAATTTCATGAATATGTATGCTATAGGAGATAATGATCTCAATTAAAGATTAGCTTATAAGTTGAGTCAAAGGGAGAAGAGAAAGTAAGTTGGGTATTTCCATTCTACTAGTTGCCTACTTTGCATCAGGTGGTATCAGAGTACTAGGAGCATCCTTAGGGAAAAGGATTTGGTAAAATGGTAGATAGAAAAAAAGGTGGGGATAGTGAGGAAGTCCCTGCAAGGATCACCAACATGGTGCTTGCCAAGCTAATTAGAGAGCACATGGCAAAAAGTAAAAAGATGAAGGAAAAGATAGATAGGTTAAGAGACATGGTAGACAGAAGGGATGGAGAAGACTCTAAAGGAGAATAATATGGGGATGGAGAAGATACCCCTTTGCAGGAAAGAGAGAGTTTACCTATATATTAGAGACATGTCATTGAAGCCTTGGAGGTCAGGGAATAACGAGGGAAAATAAAACCTAGCTATGTTCACTAGGAAGATGAACCCTGAGGAAGTTATGGATTAGCTATAAGTATTGGAGAATCACTTGAATGTGATAATGTGCCAGAGAATCAAAAGGTGAAGACTATCAAATCAAGGATGAAGGGCCCTGCCCTTAGTTGGTGAAACTTCTTGCAAAGTGAGAGAGTGGAAGAAGGAAAGAATCCTATCTCTTAATGGAAGAGGATGGTTGCATAAGTACAAAATCAATTTGTGTCTAAAGATTATGAAGTGTTGATGCATCAGAAGTTGCAGAATTTAAGACCAAAGGATTTGGATGTAGGTGCATACACAGAGGAGTTTCATAGGATGACCCTTAGGGAAAGGGTATTTAAAAGTGAGAAGCATAACTTGGAAAGGTGTCTGAATGGCCTCACATACAGTATTCAAGATGAACTCAGTCTCTTCAATCCTGACACAGTTAATAAGTGCCTTCAAATTGCAATAAGGATTGAAGAAAAATAGAAGAGAAAGGGAGAAAACCATAATAAAGGAAGAGGAGGAAATTTTAGAGGAAGAGGTATATTTAGTGGAAGGGGAGAGTCTACTAGGCCACATGGAGAGTCAAGTAACCAAGACCAAGAAGGAGAATCGAGCCATATAGGAAACTTTAGAGGAAGAAGGTTCAATAGCATAGGAATATTTGGAGGTAGAGGATCAAATGTATACACTAGAAGATGTTTCAGATGCAATCAACTTGGACACCAATATTTTCAAAGTGTACACTCAAACTCAATACCTACAAATCCAAAGAAAGGGGAGTGCGTAATGTTCAATAGGACCCTCTTAAAAGTGCTAATTACAAAGGAGCACCCATAGAGAAAATATTTATTCAAGACTACATGCAAGGTAAGTGGAAAGGTATGTACAATTATTATGGATTCAGGGTCAACTGATAATCTTTCATCAATAGAGATGGTTAATAAGCTTGGGTTGAAGAAATTTCCTCATCCTTACGCCTAGAAAGCTTCCTGGTTAAACAAAGAACAACAAGCCTTGATAAATGAACAAGTTTGGGTAGAAATCCAAATAGGTAAATATAGGGACAAAATATTATATGATGTGACTGAGATGGATACTTGTCACTTGCTTCTAGGAAGACCCTGGCAATATGATGTGAGTGCATACCATGATGGTAAGAAAAATGTTTACTCTGTCACCAAAGATGGTGTGAGTTACACTATGACACCACTTCCTGATGATGGTAAGGATACACATAGTGACTAGTGTCATTTTGGTAGATGAAAAGTAATTCATGAAGACCCTCAAATCGAAGGATACCCCATGTTTTTCCCTAGTAATGAAGCCCAAGGAAGTGGTGAACAAAAAGTATGAGAACAAGATATAAGTGAGGCATGTAGGTCCCAAAGAGGTACAAGAACTGTTGGACAGATACAAGGGAATAGTTGTAGGAAGAATACCAAAAACATTTCCAAGCCACAAAGATCTTAGTCATTGTATAGTTCTTATATAGTGGTTCTACATTTACCAACAAAGAAGCCTAAAAGACGAAACCATATCAGAATCAAGAAATTTCAAGACAAATACAAGAGTTGATAGATAAAGGGTTCATAAGAAAGAGTATAAGTCCTTATTCTGTCACTACTATTTTGGCCGCAAAGAAGGAAGGGACATGGATATTATGTACAAAATCTAGAGCCATAAACAAGATTACAATCAGGCATAGGTTTCCCATTCCTCAGATAGAAGATTTGATGGACTGTCTAGGAGGAGCCAAGTATTATTATAAGGTTGATTTGAAGAGTGGATACCACCAAATCAGGATAAGAGAGGGAGATGAGTGGAAAACTGCTTTCAAAACAAATGAAAGCCTCTATAAGTGGTTGGTTATGCAATTTGGCCTTTCTAAAGCCCCTAGTACATTCATGAGGCTCATGAATGAATTCCTAAAACCTTTTATAAATCATTTTTTTGTAGTATATTTGGATGATATAGTGATTTTTAGAAAATATAAGGATGAGCATCTAATGCATTTGGATTTGGTGTTGAGAAGGTTGAATGAAGGACAATTAAAGATAAATTTGGAAAAGTGTGTCTTCTTGCAGGAAGATTTGGCATTTCTTGGCTTTTTGATCTCTAAGGGGAGTCTCAAAATGGATCCCTCCAAGGTGGAAGCAATCCTTGATTGGCCATCCCCTAGAAATGCAAGAGAGGTAAAAAATTTCCATGGTCTTGCAAGATTTTATTGGAAATTTATTAAGAACTTTAGTGGTGTATGTGCACCCATGATTGACACAATAAAGTGGGGAGAAATGTTAATTTTCTTGGACTAATGAGCTAGATAGGTCTTTTGAATATTTTAAGAAGATCGTAGAAGATCAACCTATCTTAGTTTTACCAGATTTCTATAAGGTTTTTACAATTGAATGTGATGCAAGAAACATTTCTATAGGAAGAGTTTTGAGCCAAGAGGGTAGGCATGTGACCTTTTTTAGTGAAAAAATGAATGAAGAAAAACAAAAGTATTCAACATATGATCTAGAATTATATGCCATGGTACAGTCTCTGAGAAAATAGAGACATTTTTTATTTCCCAAGGAATTTGCATTCTACACTAACAATCATGCTTTAAGTTTTTTGAACAGGAAAGAAAAGCTGAGTCACAAAATTATGAAGTGGATGGAGTACCTACAAGCATTCCCTTTCACCATTAAGAATAAGAAAGGGGTAGCCAATAAGGTGGTTGATTCTCTTAATAGGAGGAATTTAAAAGTGAAGGAAATCCAATTAGAAAGAATAGGGATCAATTCAATGAAGGGCATGTACCAAGAGGATGAAGACTTCAAAGAAGCTCATCAGGTATGCATGGAAATGAGGGATAGGTATCATATGGACTTAGTTGATTTCATTTTGAAACATGGCTTACTATTTAAAGGGAGTCAACTTGGCATCCCTGTATGTTCAATGAGGTAAAATGTTATTAAGGAAAAGCATTTTGGGAGTCTAGCCGGATATTATGGGATTGATAAAACCCTTGATCTTGTTAGAAGATTCTATTTCTGGCTGAAAAACATCAAAAAAATTGTTGAAGGATGTATGATTTTCCAAAAGTATAAGGGGATTAGTTCCAATTCAAGGTTGTATACTCCTTTTCCAATTCTAAATAAGCCATGGGATTCAGTGAGTATGGATTGTGTTAGGACTTCCAAGGACAAAATTGGGTCATGACAGTATATATGTTGTGGTGGATAGATTCTCTAAGATGGCCCACTTTCTACCTTGCAAAACTACCCATGATGCATCCAAAATTGCAGACATCTTGTTCAAGGAAGTAGTAAGACTTCATGGTTTTCCTTTATCTAGCATTTTAGATAGAGATTCCAACTTTATTCGACACTTTTGGAGAACTCTTTGGAAGAGACTAGGTACAAGTTTGTCTTTCTCCTCAGCCTACCATCCTCAATTTGATGGAAAAAAAAGGTTGTTAATAGGTCACTTGGGAACCTATTAAGATGTCTAAAAAAAGAGCATGAAGAAACTTGGTATTCTATCCTCCCTCAATATTAATTCTCTTATAATGACTCAGTGACAAGAAGCACTAGTCTGAGGCCATTCCAGATTGTTTATGGGACATGCCTAAGAGGTGTTTTGGAGTTGAGAGATATGAAAGCCTTGGAAAGAATAAGTGTACAGGAAGAATATTTTGGAGAGGTGATGAGGGATATTCATCAGCACGTGATATCTTAGTTAACACACACTACTAACAAGTATAAGAAAGCAATAGACAAGAAGAGAAAAGGTGTGCAGTTTGAAGTGGGAGATATGGTGATGATTCATCTCAAAAAGGAGAGGCTTCCAAAAGAGAAGTATACTAAGTTGATGATGAGGAATACAAGATCATTCAAGATCCTCAAGAAGTGTGGCAACAATGCAGACAAAATTGATCTTCCTCCTGATGTTGTTCTTTCTCCTAATTTTAATATTTCTAAAATTTATGCATATAAGGGTCCTGTTGGTGATGTTTATAATATAGGTCAATCTGAGGAAAGCATTGAAACTTTGGTGCAATAGCTACCTAAAAAATCCAAGCCTAAGATTGAGTGTGTCCTTGAAAAGAGGGTAAGAAAGAAAACAAGGAGACATACCTACTATGAATATCTAATCAAGTGGAAGCACCAACCCTTGGAAGATGCCACTTGGATGACTGTTGAAGACATTGAGCACACTGGTGTCAAAGTCTCAGATTTGCCAGCTCAAAGGATTTGAGTTTTTTTTTTGGCCCTCAGAGTATGGTGCAGGGAACCCTCATGTAATCTAGTCACTTGGCAGATAGGATTTAAGGGAATAAATTTTTGGATCCAGTAGGATCACCCATATGTATTCAATGACCCATTTGTAAGGCTAATAGGTTCTAAGGTATTTTATAAACTTCGAGTCTTATTAGACCAAGGGGTATATTAAGTGTTGTAATAAGGTCTTTAGGTGGGTTAGAGGTAGGTCTAGGCCTAATTTGTATCTTTTAAAGGCTTTGAAGAGCCTACAAAATCATTGAGGAGCATTAGGACATAAATGGTCAAAATACATAAAAAGATGTAAATATTCTCAAGCGACATTTTTTCAAAAAGTTGCTTAAGAAGTTGCAATTTGGAAACCAACGAAAGGGTCTATTTAGGTCCCTTGTGATAATACATGATCATTTTTTTTGCTGTATGAGGTTTCGGTGGAATTTGAATGAAATAAACTCTTATTTTCCTAATAATCTCTATGTTTTCCATACTGTATGATTGTCTGGTGATTGAATTGGATGAAATATCAAGGGATTTTCATAGTGTTGTGAGTTTTTGTTCTAATTCAATTGGTTTGAATAAATTTGGTGAGGTTTCAAAAAATTTGTAATCCATTTGGTGAAATAATTCTAGGAAAAACTTATTTATAGGGTCTAGTGAAAGGTGGAGCCCTAATTTGCAATCCCACCATGGGAATTCCAAGGATCTTGGTGAAATGAAAGTTAGGGAGGTGTATTTTAGGAATATTGAAGTGTAGGATTAGGGAGCATGGTTTGGTAATTTTCCCACCAAGACCTAGGCTAAACAATCTCATGTGTTTAGTCTAGAAGTGAGAGAAGGATGAGGCAATCGTACCAAGGAGTGATGAGTGTTGGAAAGTGGCCTAATCAGAATTGCTTATAGGTTTTCATTTATGGAAAAAATACTCATTGGTATGGTTTCTTGGAGTACAATCTAGTTTTGGATATTCAATTTTATAAAATTGACTTAGTTTAGGATGCAGTTAACAGGGTACAGTCACACAACTTTGATCAGCAAGCATCGTATGCATCAAACTAAGGTAATAGAGCTTAGAGAAGTGTACTATGGGATAATAAATACCTTCAATTAAGGTTGTGTGGCTTTTAGAGTTGATTAGACAAAGTTATAACATGTTGAACTTATGTAAAGACAATACAACAGTATAACAGGGAAGATGAATGGTCAAAATGATTAAGGGAGTAGTTTGTGGAATCTATAAGTGCTACTTTGGATTTGGATTGGGTCCTACCCTAATTTTTTTTAAGTATGATCACCAACTATTTATTTTCTATTTGGTTAAGTGTTGGACATGTTTTGTGATGTTCTTGTGAGTCGTCTAGAAGAATCTCTTTGAGATCGAGTATATAAGTAAAGTTGTCTTATGATGCGAAGTGTTAGAGTAGTCTTAGTATAGCTAATAATTAAATCATTTAATTATTAGTCTATTTTCTCTATGCTTAAGTTATACTTAGGCAGCTTATTAGTCTTTAGGGTTTTTCCCCTTTAGGGTTTCGGTATCCTTTTATAAGGACTCACCGCTTTTCTTTTCATTAAGGAGAAGGAGATTGTAATCTTTTCAGTTTGTTGATAATAGAAGCTTTTTTCTGTCAACATGGATTTCATGTCTCTGGCTTTTTGGCCGCCATAGCTTCTTCTCTCTTCTTTTTTCTTTGCTTCTACTCTGTAATAGTCTTGCATGCAGGTGTTCTTGGGTGGATTTGTTTTCCTCAAATCTAACATGGTATCAGAGCCTTCCTGCAGCTGGTTGTTCATGTTTCGTTGAAGCATTCAGACTCAGAGGGTTTCAGAGGTTTTTTCAATATTTTTTGTGGTGTTTCATGGGTAGGCTTTGGTTATGGTCACTTTGGGCTCAAACAAACATTGTCATTGAGCTCAAAGGACCCCAAAACCCCAGAAACGACATAAAAATTGTCCATTTTGGACTACTGGACTCTGAGGCAAAAAAAATTTGGTTCCGGTACCGTACGGCACAGAAACCGAGGAAAAAAATTTAAAAAACCAAATTTTAGTATTTTTTTGGTTTTTTATTTGCACACGCAGTGTTTTGTATTGGCGCCACCGCCGGGCCGCCACCGCTCCACCAGGGCCCGGCCCCTGCCGGCACGCCTCCTGTCGACCCTGTGGCCTGCGTCACCCTGTGCACCCCAGCGCCCCAGCCCGCTCCACCTCCCTCGGCACTCCACCGCTCTGTGGCCCTCAGCAGCCTCCATGGCCCCCCGCTACTCCGGCCTCTGTGCCGCCCCATCAGCGCCCTTCACAGTCTCCGCGGCACGCGCAGCCCCGCCAGCTCCCCTGCGCCGCTCCACCGGCGGCGGTTTTTTCTTAAACCCCCGCGGGCTTATTTTCTAAGTGGCCAGTCATATTCTGAACCGTGGGCTCCAGTCTTCAGCCCCTGCGTGCGCCATGCGCCCAGGGGCTTAAATTTGTTTTTTGGAGCCTTTTTTACCCCCCGGGACTGTTTTCGCTCTATCTTGAGCATCCGAGGGTCTTTTTCTGACTTCCATATACCGTCGGAAAGCTCTTTCCAAGAAATTTCTGATGATGGTAGTTAGGGTTTTGGTTTCTACTATTTTGATAGTATTTTTTGCTATCAAAGTCTGATGTTTGTTTTTGCCTTCTAGGAGCCATATCTGGCTCATCCGGACTCTGTTTTTGGCAAACCAGATATCGTCGGAAAGCTGGTTCAGTGAACTATTCAGTTGCAGGGGTATTTTTTCCAGATTCTTCTCTAGCTTTTATCTCGTTTGAGTTTGGAAATTTTTGCACTCTGGCAGATTGCTTGGTTCTACAGGTCCTGAGATCTCCTATTCTGATTTTCTAGCTCACTCTTCTTTCTGACTTCTGAGCATTGTATGCTTCTCCATTGTTGCATCCTTTTTCTATAAATGCACTGAGATAAAGTGCCTACTTCTGTATATCTGGGATCTTGTACACCTTGTATGGTTTTTGTACTTGCACTCAGTTATAAAGTGCCATGGGGGGTTATGATGATTATGCCATTTTAGGCGCATCCACATTTGTCAAGTGAGTGTACCTTCCACGACATTAGCCCATGCTGTGTGTCAGTGACACTGCCCTTTATCCTGTGTTTGTACTTCTGTTGCACTGTTGGTGTTCCTGGTTCTTCTTTCTGCAGATGTTTCTGGCATTGCATTTCAGTGTTCCTGTCACCTCTCCCTGTTCAGCATTATGGGGGGGTTCACCTGATGTTTCTATTGCTTCCTGGTTCGATTGATCAGCTCTTCAGACATTGTCTTCTCTACCTGGTCATGCACTTCAGTGGGGGTTCCAGCAGTCTCTTCTGACAGAGTTTTCAGCTTCATGCTTCGGAGATGCT
>MU227855.1:1324130-1392154 GCA_018584345.1 Thuja plicata
TTGCCGGGACCCATCTTTCCTGCTTTCTGCAGTAGTCTTTAGCTGTTTTGCTTCTCCCTAAGTTACACTTAAGGGGGGGTGTTAGAGTAGTCTTAGTATAGCTAATAATTAAATCATTTAATTATTATTATATTTTCTCTATGCTTAAGTTATACTTAGGAAACTTATTAGTCTTTAGGGTTTCAGTATCCTTTTATAAGGAATCACCACTTTTCTTTTCATTAAGGAGAAGGAGATTGTAATCTTTTCAGTTTGTTGATAATAGAAGCTTTTTTCTGTCAACATGGATTTCATGTCTCTGGATTTTTTGTCGCCATAGCTTCTTCTCTCTTCTTCTATCTTTGCTTCTACTCTGTAACAGTCTTGCATGCAGATGTTCTTGGGTGGATTTGTTTTCCTCAAATCTAACACGAAGTAGTGTGTTGAATGAGTAGATGCATTGTGATGTCAGAATCAGACATAAATTAATTTGAGATATAATTGGGACTACTTAAGCATAATAGATTCTTGTATTGTTCATTTTGATAAATCATTGTAACAGAATATTTTTTCTTTGTAAGAGCGGTGTGCTCATTGTATGGGTTTCCCTTGGCTAGGGTTCCTCGTAACCAAATCATGGTTTTATGAGTTATCTAATTTATGTGCATGTTCTATTTATTTTAGTACTTACATGGTTAATTTTAAATTGGTTAAATTTGTTTATAAAATGTTGTAGTACTAATTCACCCACCCTCTCAGTATTACTTAATCCTAACAATGAGAACCAATTTAATGGTGGAAACAAAGTATTCTGGGATAGTCTAGAACACATCCAAGTATTTGTATTGGTTCTGTTATCCCATTTCTAAAAAATTAATTTGGAAATGAGTCCTAATTAGGATTATTAGGTCTATGTCCATCAGTAATTTTTTGGGGGTGCAGACGTAGATTCAAGACCCAATCTGTTGGATTTTAACTAAAGCCCAAAAAGGGTATCTGAATCCATAAATAGTTTAAGGGGATCTTTGGAGATTTTTGGAGTTTTCACTAGAAAATTGAGTTCTTAGGGCTACTAGCCACTAGGATAGTTTTGTGTTGTACGACCCCAATATTTGAATAAAGAGTTCAAACTTGTTCAAAGGATCAAGGTAAGGTATCCTACGGAGGAAGAACTCTTATCACTCCCTAGGAGTCTAAATTTCATGACTTTGTATGTGTAAGATAAGAAATGTATGGTTTGGCCAAGATGTAACATAAGAGATCTTAAATTTAAAGATTTTTTTGGTTTATGGATGATTATAGATGTGTGTGTGTGTGTGAGGAGGGGATGATTGTTCTTTTAATCCCAAATTTATTAAAGGGGGGATCCAAATTGATTAACCCTAGAAAAAGGATCAATACATAAATGAATCAACCTATTAAGGATATAGATTAAAGAGAGAAACCCTAATTCCCATTTTGTAGAAAGATTAATAACTTTGATTGAATTGAATATGAGAAATGCACTAACCTTGAAATATTGCAGATCTGAAGAATGCTATTTTCTGAAGCCTGTGTTGAGTTTCTAGAAAATTTGAGACCGGATCTAGAATAGAAATGCAAAGACAAACAAAACCCAGAAATATTTTTCTATTCTGAGATAGTTCCAATTTGTACCCTCAAGTCAATGTCACCATTGGCCAGAATTTTTGGGTCCCAGAATTTTGTTGAAAAGGGTATCTGAATCTCTGTCCAGATCTTCTATTTTGAACCTGTACCTGGAAGAAAAATGGTTTGTTTGTTGGGGGGGGAGGGATTTTCATTAGTCAAACCCCAATTTAGGAATTAACCTTGAAATCAATAATTGAAATAAAGAATGCTTGCAAGTAGTAGAAGTAAATTTAATAATGAAGCTATGATATTCAAATAGATATGCAAGTGTATTCGAATATAAGAAAGTATGTAAATATGAAAGCTTGGACTCAATTAGAAACCATAAACCTCCATGATTGTATGTTTGGAATCCACCTTGAAGGGAGAATGAATGATTGAGGATGAACAAAGGATCTTGAAGGAAGATCACTCCACCATCATGGATAGATCTAGGGTTTTGAATGTTGAATCTTGAATGTTTGAACCAAATCCCTTCAAAGGCTTGAAAGCTTGAATCCTTGATCTTCAATTGAGAACTTGAATGCTTGAGAGGAAGACTTGAACACTTTGAGAGCTTGAAAACAAGTAGAACAATGGATGCTTGAACTTTTTTCTTGATGAATTCTTGCTTGATTTCACTTGGAGAGAATTAGTGCTTGATGGTTGATGTCGTTAGAGAGACTTAGTGCTTAGAGAAAATGAGATGAGAAAACTTCCTTTTATATGAAACTAGGGCATAGCCTTCTAGAGAGGCTGACATAGGAGAATTAAATTCCAATTAGACCCATGCCCCTAGAAGAGGACCTATATTAAATATAATTTAAGAATCATCGCTTCAGAACCCAAAATAGCCAACCCGAAAGCGGGAAATGAATATTTTATGACCTCCGCCAGCCGACAGACTTCCAAATTTGAAAGGGGAACCTAGGTCAAGGTTGAGGTCGACCTTGACCTAGGTCAAGGTCAATGTCAACCTTGACCCAAGGATCTAGGACCCTTGGAAAACATGCCAGTTGGGATGGGAGGTGTCTAGAGAGGCCCAATCAAGGTCCTAAAGACACAGAAGAGAGAGAGGATGCAAAAATGAGGGGAAAATGTGATGGTAGTAAAAAACACACCCTAAGGAGGGATAAATGTTCTTAACATGGAAGTGTTTCCATTTTAAAATGATACAATAAGCCCCCACTTTAGCAGAAGTATGGAAATCAAACATACTCGCGGTAAATTTAGAAGAAAGTCTCTAGTGGATCGCAACTAGGTAGAACATCACTAAGTCAAGGACATGAGCCCCCAGACCAAGGATTCTAAATCAACATACATGCATAAAGATATGGAAGTAAAGAGCAACTAATCATGGAAAACATACATGATTACATAAGTAAGACAAGAGAAACACTACAGATAACATAGCTTCATGATCTAATCCTACTAGTATGAAAGCAAAAGAGAGAAAAAGAGATAGTGATTACCTCGCCTAGTAAGGTGCCCACCTTACCATGAATCAACAAGGAGGGAGAGTCCAATAGGTTCACCCATAAAATATACTTTGTAATTTTAATGCGTCTTCTGACAGCTTTTAAGATATCCATAGATCCACATTCTTGTATCACTATGGAAAATGTATAAAATGCGTGTCTTTTTAGGATTTATCAACTTATGTGCGTTACTTTCCAAGGATTTAGAAAATTGTAAAATTTAAAATGCATATCTCTTCAAGATTTAGCTACTTATGTTCATTACCTTCCAAGGATTTAGTAAAATTAAAAATAAAAATGCATGTCTCTTCAGGATTTAGCAACTTATGTGCGTTACCTTCCGAGGATTTAGCAAAAATAAAAATAAAAATGTGTGTCTCTTCAGGATTTAGCAACTTATGTGTGTTACCTTCCAAGGATTTAGCATGTTTGTAAAATGTAAACTAATGTAAAATATAGTAGAAGGGAGACCCTATATATTCCCCCCTCCTTATCATGACTACCCACTAGGTAGGATAAGGAAGAGAAAGAGAGGATACCTACTTCACAAAGTAAGGAGATATCCAACTTAACAAAAATATACACTATATACTTAGCAAAGAGTATTGACCCTTACCTCTAAGAACATAGATAATCATGAAATGGATATGTCACATATGGAAAAAGGATCTTGTTGACGAGACTTTGTGACCGGTTCGCCAATAGAGTGTAAGTTGTCACCGGGTACCGGGGTACTGGCCAACTTAGCCTGTAAAGGTTGTCTGGGAAATGAATTCTCTGGGCCTTCAAGCACATGAGAGTCAGGTCTTGACAGTGTGGGAGCTAAATTGGGAGTGTGACTATTTTTTTCAGGGGGATAGCTGGTTTTATTGGCTCGTCTTCTCTGGGGATTTCCTTAGGTCAAGGTTTCCCGCAAGCAATTGGGTTATCAAAGAAACTTCAATAGATACACCAGGGTTAGAAGTATTCCATTCTACCTATAGTTATGCAAATACCTTTAAAACATCAACCAAGCTCTAACATGCTACACTAAATACTGAATGCATATGGAACCATCAGTTCATACATATTCCATAGCAAGGGGAAAAGAAGGTCGTTAATCTACTTAAAACATTAGATCAAGGGACATTAGAAATATATAGCACAAAAGAGTATTATCTCAGAGATCAGAAGACCAACAACAACATTGTGAGAATCCTTCCTTCTTCATTAATGGTTTTCCAACATCACTGGTGTGTATAATAATGGCTCCAAGAGAGCATCTATCTACTGAGAGATTCTAAGAACTAAGGAGCATTGAGCTCTGCAACTACAAGAAATGAAAATGGTGAAAGTGCTATAGCTATGGACTGCAAAATCATCAATTTTACTAACCCTTGGAATGAGGTCAGACTTGTTATTTATACACAAATGTTTTCCTTAAAACTAACCTAACTTAACTTTAGAATCAACAATAAAATACATTTTCCGGTGGCTGGTACTACCTGCACCATGCTAAAACAACCTCAAGAAGAGCAGAGGTTCGACAAATCAGTAGAAGAAGGAAATAAAAAAGGTATGGAAGAATCAGCCTCGAGAAGAGAGCCAGAGGGAGAATAGAAGAAATCCAATCCCCTAGGGATCAAGGCTACATGCCTCATCAATGTAAGAGTGGCTCACTATCTCCGATGCACCAAGTGTTATGCTGGAACGACACCTTGGGAAGACCACCTATTAGAACCATCCCTCGAGTTGACATGCCTTGTTGGGATCATCTATTTTCTGACACCCTTATGAACTGCTTGATAATGACCGGTTGGCTCCGAGGAGCCAAGGCACGGGTCATCAAAAGAATGCAAATCTATGGATTCAGAACTCTGAGATCCAGGAGCTTGTGTTCAAAGAATATAGAATGTTCAAAATATGCTCTGCTGGTGAAAATCTCCATATTCTAGAGAACCTTATTGCTCCTTACTATTTTTTAATGTTTCTAGGAGCTGGGAAATTCCATCCTCATCAATGTCCTTGAGACTGGCTTGGTAGTACTTGGCCGCCTCCACCTATTCGCCCAGATTTAGAGTATTTGTCTTGAATTGTGTGGCCATCTTTGCCGCATCATGACCCCAGAGTACCATGTGCGATATATGTGACATTTTTTCTCCATCTATTCCCTCTAGGAATTGGTATTGAGACTCCATCAGCTCATCAAACTTCCTCGTGACTTACTCCTCCAGGGTACATATTTTAGTACTAAAGGGATTGACTCCCAAAACCCTTGAAACAAATGCCTTGTATAAATTTAAATAATAATCTATCTCCAGAACTTTGTCCTGTAGGGCCCCTACTAGTTGCTTGATTATCTCCAATGTGAGATCAACTCTGGAGTTCTGGGTCTAAACAAAGTTGAAGGACTCCTCTCCAATAAGGTTGGCATTCTTTTCCTTCTCTTCTTTGAGTTTTTGGGCTTCCTTCTCATAGCGGGCTTCTACCACCTTGGATGCTTCTTTTAGCAGGTCCAATTCACCCTGCTTTCCCCTCTTCCCCAAAGATATTTCTGTGATTGCATAATTTTTGGCCTTTGCTATCATCGCGTCTTCCTCTAGGGGAGGTGTTGCCACTACAACCAATGTGTCTCTTCCCAGCCCAGTCTGGAGGGTATGGACTATCTGGGATTTCTTTGCCTTAGGGGGATTATGTGCTTGCGCCATCATCTCCACCAAAGAGAGATGGGCCTTGGCCGATGCTAGAGCCTTCCTTTTTCTACAATCCACCAACCATTGTGGTGGTAGGGGTGGCCTTGCTACCAAAGACTAATCCTGTAAATCCCCTTCAGGGTTCTGTTGTGCATTCCTGGTTTTTTGAGTCTCTTTAGACTCTTTTCTTATATCCTCGAGTCCACCGACATTATCCACCTTAGTGGAATTAGTATCATTTGCCTCGGTGTTCGCATCTTTAGCAGTGTCATATTCCATATATGTATTCCTGGGGTTTTTCCCCTCACCTTGTTGTTCTTTCTATTATTGCTTTCCTTTGTTTGCTCCTTCTTCTGGATTGTTCTCCACCGTTGGTGTATTTTCTGGAGGTGGCAAAGGTATCAGGCCGAGATTCAGTGTTTGGGCCACTGTAATTACCTCACCAAATGTTACCCTCTTTGGGGTAGGATGTAGCATCTGAAGCATGGCGATTGAGATTATGGTTGCTCCCATAGGTCCGTTTCTCTCAGCGGATGTTGATTTCTCATCCTACACTTGCCTTGCCTCCATGGTGTTGGTCTCTAGGACCTGTATCTCTAGAACATTGGAGATGTTTATCTATTCCTATTCCTTCTCTCTTTCTTCCTGGCCTTTCTTCTCCATGGAAGCTTCCTTTTTTGGGGTCTCCTTTTCAGTAGGAATCACCACTTCCTCCTAGGAAGCTATCTCTTCTACTGCCTTCCTGATATCCCCCTACATTTTTATGAGTTCATCTATCCTAAATATGTCATCAAAACCATTGTGGGGAGGAGAGGTCTCTGGGGGATCTTCAGGTCGATTGTTCAGCTTCGGGGTGTCTGAGAAAACAATCTATATTTTAAGGATGTTGGGCATCCTGAGCTTCAATTCCACCTTTGGGTGAGGATCAGTCATTCTTTTCTTCTTCCTCCTTGTTACCAATGGGGGCCCTACATCCAACATGGCTGCCCATTCTTCCTCCACTCTAGTCCCTGCCACTCAAACCATTATTTGTGCAAGTGAAGGAGAAATGGAAGGGCGGAAAAGTCCGGCCATAATAGTCGAGGTGGCCAACTAGGTGATTAACTTTTCTTTCATTTGCTGGGATTCCGCTAGAGTCTGCTACATTTGTTCCACTATGGGAACCGCAATCGGGACTTGAGATGGGGTCCCCATTTTCCTCTTTCCTCTATCCTTGCCCTGCGATGCAGATGCCTCTGAAATGATTGATGAGTTTAATTTTGGCAACCTGCAAAGAAAGATGACCGTCACTATTTATACAAATAAAACATCATTCTGGATTCCAGAGATCTTACCACCACATCACATCTATCCCTGAAAGAATTATTAGCTCATGTCAAACCCCAAAAAAGATGTACATATAATATGAGTGACATAGGGAATTTAACCTTTACCCAGGCCTCCGGAGACTCCAGCACATGTGATCAGAAAGAAACAAGGAGAAAATGAAGACCTGGGACCCAGAGTCCTGAAAAACTAACCGTTACTGACATGACTAGAAATGAGCCCAATTAAGCTGACATGGGAGTGTCACGTGGCCATGTACTAATGGGAGTTATGGCATTAACATTGAAAACTATCCAAACACATGAGGAAATGAATGTCACTTGGGCCAGACTTGAATGCTTGCATGGGAACTCAATCCGACATTAAGACTGACTTGACGGAAGAGAGAGAAAACTGCCATGGCTCAAACCAGTGAGGTACCGAGTTCAAACCAGGCAGACATTTTTGTCAGATGAGCTCCATGTTTAGGGTTTTTGACGCACGAAGCGTGATGAGATCGCCACTAGAAAGAGTGCAGATTATACAAAGAATGTACAGATGGAGCCGAAGCACACATGAGGGCCAAAGCACTACTCGCAAGATGGCTAAAAATGGACATATATATAGACATATACATAGAAGATTACATAATTCATAGAATACACACAATATACAAAGGCACTCACACTATTCTACAAAATATGAACAAAGCATTTACATCTAAACTAAAACTGCACAAAAGGTGGACAACCCTTTGGCAGAGCCAACCCACCAATTGGAGGCAACAAAAAAGCCAGCGCAAAGACGTGGCAAAACAAAAATAGAACCAAAACAAAATAGAACAAAAAATAAATAGAACACAAAAACAAAAAAGACAGAAGTGAAATAGAAAACCAAAAACTAGAGAGGAGAGAGCCGAAGGCCTACTTGGAAACACAGGAAATGCGGCAAAGATGAGCACGCGAGGCACTCTGCAACAAGTTAAACTTCAAGAAACCATGAGAAAGAACTGCAAATCACTATTTAATAAACCACTAAGCACAATGAGAAAAATGTTGTTTAAATCACCTTAATCATAGTAAATTGCTCTGAGTGCTCTAAATGTTTGATTACAGTAAAAATGTGTTGCTTTCTCTCTGCAAAATCCAGAACAAGAAAACCTCCGGACTCTGGGCCTAGGGACTCCATGCAACCACATCTTCTCATGAAAGAAGACATGATGACAGAGAGTCCTGAAGTCTAGGATCCGAACGGCTCAAAAGAACAAACAAACTTCAAGACCGGGTCCTAGAGAAAAAAAAAGACAAAAGCAAAATAAAAACAACCCTCATGGAAGCAAATCCCAGAGGGAAAATAGAGGAAACAAAGGAAACCAAAGGAAAGAGCAAAAGTGAAAAAGGGGACCCAACATTTTTCCTACAAAATGTAGGGACGGGTATGAAGGGCATAACAAGTGGTGACTATCTGGGACAAATGCCTTAGTGCATTTGAGAACTTCAAAATCTGTGGTTAGCAAAACTAGAATTTATCTTTACCTAAAGCATTCTTCTTGCTGAATGCGAGGCGTCTGAGAAAATCGAACTCATTTCGATCTTTCGTCAGTTGTGAAGTGTGTGCTTTGAATGAAAACCAAGCTGATGACCTCTAGGAGAAGCAGAGAGGAGGCACTAAGAAAATCAAACCAAATTCATCATATCTTGAACGTTTCCCCCGGATACCAGAATTCTCTATTCTTTAGTTCTTTCTTTGCTTTTCTTTTTTGGATGGAAAGGTGGTACTTCGTTTACTGCAAACCTTAAGCTTAGCTAATTTTTGCGGCGGCACTTCTTTCACCTTGCCATCCACTTTCAAATTTCCAAATAGGAGAGAATGTTCTGGACCCAGGATATTGTAATAATTTTTAGACTTGGTCAACAACCAGTGCAACTGATATGCCCTCAAGGTGTCTGATTACTTGCTTCTTAAATTTTCTTTTAACTGATTTTTGGATTGTCAAGATGTGAATGTGAGGAAGATTACCCATAACCTTTTACCATACTTACAGAATAACTTTGGAGCGCAAAAAAGTTCCACTATGCTAACAATAGATTCCAAATTCACAGTAATGTAAAAGGTAGCATTCCAAAGACTGGATGTTATGCCAAGCATACCTACCTACAAAGAGAAGGCAACACACTGGGAACCCAGAAAATAAAAGAAAATAAAAAAGGAAAACACAAAAAGGAAAGGTGGTCCCAGAGGACAGTCAACAAACTATTTACAAGGCACTCCAAACGGAGCACTGGGAAAGATACTTACAAGCATGAACTTTACATATAGTACAACTTTGAATGAACTCATCACCTACCTTACTCAAAATAGTGCTTGAGAAACTACCCATTGATAGGCAATGGGATGGCTTCTCTGGTCATAGTGTTGAGGTGATAAGTATTTTTCTTGTAGATCTCAGCTATTAGATATGGTCCGAGCTAGAGCCGTTGAAACTTAGTGTGCTTTCCTTTCTTTTCCCGGGCTTTGTCCCACAAGAGGACCAAGTTTAAAATCTGAAAATCCTTATACTGGGCTCTTCCGTCAAACCAATATTTTACCACTGTTTGGTGACACACAAAATGTTCAAGGGCCACCTCTCTTTGTTCCTCCATTTGCACCAGTTTCAAGACTCAAACTTCCACAATGTTATCCTGGTGGCTAAATTCCTACATAAAGTGTAAAACTAAGATCTGTAAGTTGATGGTGAATATTGGATTTTGGCCATAAACCAGATGGAATGGGGATGTCCTAAGGGCAGCCTTTATTTGGATGTGATCCACCCAGAGGGTGAGCCTAAGATTTTGGTGTCAGTCCTGGGGGTTTTGTTCTAACAGATGTTTGATCACCTCAAGTAGTTTTTTGTTTGTAGATTCAGCCACACCTTTTCCCTGGGGGTAATAGTTTCTAGAAAACTTTAGAGTGGTCTTTCTTTCATAGGTCCATTCAAGTAATTGCACCTAAAGAAAATGCTAGACCATTGTCACACACTATAGCGAATGGAATTCCAAATTGGGTGACTATGTTTTCTTCCAATAATTTAATAACTATATCTGTCGTGTTATTTTTACAAGGAATCACTTCAGACCACTAGGTGTAGTAATTGGTAGCAGTCAAAATGTACCTGTGGTTGGAAAATGAGTTGGGGTTGATTTTCTCGATAAATTCAAATTCCCATTGGGTGAAGGGTCTAGCTTTGAAGACCGACTGCAAAGGCATGGCTTGATTTCGCTCATGATGTGTTGTTGTTTGACAAGTATGGCATCTCCTAACGTGAGTATAGACATCCTTAAAGATACAGGGACAATAATACCCTACCTAGAGGATCTAATGGGTAGTGGTGTCAGCTAATCCATGCCCAGTTCCAAACTGCCTATGAAATTCTTCAATCATTTTTGTAGCTTAGTCTCTACCAATGCACCGGAGGTACACCCCTTCATAGTTCCTACAAAAAAGTGTTTCATTTTTTATCATGAAGTGTGAAATTTTTAGCCATAGGGCGCGATGTTTTTTTGGGGTTAGCCCCTTCGGGCATCTGTTGTTAAACAATAAAAATACTAGGTTGGTATACCATGGATCTTGAGTGATGGAATCCACTGTATAGGTTTGGCATTCAATATCTGGAGTTCCTTCTGCCAAAACTCTACATAGTCCCTGGCCTCAGACTATCTTCATGGGTTGCATTTCAAAATCATACTCTTGGAGGATGGCCATCCATTTCCCCTATCTTTCACCCAATTCACTCTGTAGAAGCAGAGACTTAACAACCTGGTTTGGGATGATAGCATGCACTTTGCTTCAGAGAATGTAATGCTAGAATTTCCTCACGGCGCGGACGAGAGCAAAGGCCTGCTTTTCCAATGGTGAATACCAGACTTTAGCATTCTTAAAGGGGGAGCTCATAAAAACTATTGGTCATTCTTCCCCTTCAACTTTCTAGGTTAAAAATATCATGGCAGATGCGGCAAAGCAAAGGAGTATATGTGAAAAGGGAGGGAATAGTCTGAACTAGCCAAGACTGGTGCCTCCATGATCGTTTGTTTAATCTGGGTGAATGCCCACTTTTCTTCAAGACTCCACTCAATCTTTGCATCTTTCTTCATCATCTCATTGAGTGGCTTTACTATCTCGGTGAATCCAGTGATGAATTGCCGAACAAAATTTATCTTTCCGAAGAAAAACCTCATTTCCTTCTTACTGCTGGGCATTTGTAGATTTAGCAGTGCTTCAACTCTCTCAGGGTCAATGGATATACCCTTCTTGGAGATGATATGCCCGAGCAACTTCCCTCCAGTGACCCCAAATATACATTTCTTAGGGTTGAGGGATACTCCATACCGGCAAAATTTCTCACAAATTTGGGTGAGGTGGGCAGAATGGTCACGCCTGTCCTGAGAAAAGACAGTTAAATCATCCATGTAGATGATTATACACTGATTCACTAGGCCTTCGAACATGATGTCCATAGCCTTTTCAAATGTGGCCCCTGTGTGGATTAGGCCAAAGGGCATCCTCCAGTATGCAAATGTTTCCCACTTGGTGGTGAACGTCTTTTTGTCTCTATCTTCATATTTAACCATGACCTAGTTATACCCGGAGTACCCAACTAAGAAGGACATCATTTGTAACCCAGTCATGATTTGCAACACCTCATCCAACGAGGGGAGAGAGTGATTATCCTTCTTAGATTCCTTATTCAAATTTCAAAAATCCACGTAGAGGCAGATCTTGCTGCTTTTCTTCCTTACAGGGATGAGGTTGGCAACCCAAGTAGTGTGCCGAATAGGAAAGATAATCCAGGCTGACAGTAGTTTCTGAACCTTCTGATGAATTAGAGGTTCGATCACTAGTTTTACTGGTCTTTGCTTTTGCTGGAAAGGCTTAGCATCAGGTTTTACTGGGATGGTATGGGTCATGTTGAGTGTGTCATATGTCTTCAAATCCTCATACCCCCACACAATTACATCAATGTATTCTTAGAGAACCGCAAGAATCTTATCCTTCTCCTCTGGGGAGCAGGAGGTGCCAATGTGTACCAATTTTTCTTCATCAGCCTGGCCGATGTTAACTTTTTCAAATTTTCTTCCCTCTAAGGAGGATGATATATTCTCTCGGCCCCGAGGGTTTGATTCAAAGATTAATTCTAGTGCTACCATCCCCTTAGGGATGGTGTTGGTTGGCAAGTCTATGATCCCATCGTATTCTTCACCCTGCCCAGTATCTTTGTGATCTCTTTCATCCACTATCTGGTCCTCAAAGACACCAACAATGGCCATGAAGGCTAGAATAGGTTGATCACCCTCAAAGACCTAAAAATGGGTGACATTGTCTAGAATGGACAGGGTGGGGACCATCTCAATAAAGAATTTCTAGAGCCAGGAGCCAGCCATTGGCTCAAGGGTGTTGGCAGATACAACAAGGGCATCCAGAACGTAGTTTCTTTTCTGGGTAATGAGTTCAATGTTGAAGGAATCAAAATCTTCGATGAGGCTCCATGCTCGATTGTGGTATGTGGCCAGCCTTTTATCATGACAAGTGTATTGTCTCTAGAGCTATTTAATGATCAACTCTGAATCACCCAGCACCCGGAGGTGGGTGATTCCTTTCCTTAGTGAAAATATGAGTCCAAGGACCAAGGCCTTGTACTCTGTGACATTGTTCATGCAGTTGAACTACAACCTGTAAGACCCAAGGAAGGATTTCCCTTGTGAGTTGATTAAATCCACTCTGGCCCCACAACCTTTTTTAGATCGGGACCCATCGAACTTCAAGGTCCACAAGTCATTGTTCATTGTCTGGGGCTAGGAAGGAAAAGTGGACTTTGGATTCTTTTTTGGGAGGTTTGGAGGAGTTGCCTCTAGATCTGATGGCACGTGGGTGAGGTTTACCTCTGGAGAAGCCTGTGGCTAAGATTCCTAGACCAGTAGCACCATGGCAGTACCACCAAGATGATTATCGGGTCCAAGCAGATCCGCTTCATGTTTCTTCTTCCATAGGTCATTGATGTGATAGGTGACAGTAGCAATGCAAGGCTCACACTCTAGTTATAAATGTTTCTAATAATGCACCCAACACCAAGTAATAGACAAGAGTGTAGTGGGAGTTTCTGGGATACCCTGTGAGTTAACCTTACCCCTTAGTTTTTCGTCCAGGTCTTGTATTCTCTGAGAAACTATGGGATCCTCCCTGGGGGTGAAATCAAATGTCAGGATTTCTAGGGGTTGGTACACCCTAGGGGAAGTCTCAGAGAAGAGGACTTCATTCACCCTCCCAACTTTGGTGAGGGCCTATTTCATCCTGGGCTCACTTTCTACTCAGATTTGGTTAGACTCTCCCTCCTAAGGGAGCCACAAGTGGGAGAAGTCAGTTGAGAAATACCCGTTAAGGGCCTTAGACCAATTTTGACTCAAAAACATCCTGTAAGTCTCCAAGATGTCCACCACTTGAATGTCAATTATTCTTTCTATCTATGGGTCTTGGATGAGCTGAATCCAGATGTTCTTCAACTTACCTACCATTTTTACAGCAGTTTTGTCCAGCTGGACTACTGCGCCTTTGGATGGAGTGGGATGGAGTCTGAGCTTCTGACATATTGATAAGGGTATGATGTTTTCCGAAGCTCTAGAATCTACCAAGAAAATATGTAGGCTCTTCCCTTGTATGTTCAAACCTAGTAGAAAGGGAGGATCCTCAGTGTTTCCTCAGAAGACAATCGCGTTGGCATCGTCAAAAGTGATAGTCTTTGGTGGGCGACTGACAACTTCCAAGTTTCCCAAGAGCTTCAGAAGAGACTTCCTCTGCTCAAGATAGTTTAGCAAAACCTCCATTAAGGTCATGGAGGTAGTAGTTCATTCTAATTTGTTTATGATGTCGAACCTCCCCCTCGGGAATTGTTGGCTTCCATCGGCCGGATCCTTAGCTTGGTTAGAGATAGATCCTTTTGGCGGGAAGGAACGATCAGTTCTATTATCCCAGGGAGGAGTATCTTTGGGAGGTGTAGGCGTGTAAACTGGTCCTTTACCAGCTTGACTCTGAGTGTTGTAAGGAGTCTATGGGTTTGTGAAGGCATTGGCCTCAAAGACCGGAATAGATTCATCAAAGAACCCCTACAATTCGGGCTCTTCTTTGTCCTCTTTGTCTACTCCAAAGAAGATGGTCTCACAGGTGAAGGAACCATGAGTGGGCTCTTGCATAGGAATTTCTAGGGGAGTAGGATCAGTAGTTTTTTTTCTTTCTAGCAGGGAGATCATGATGACCTTCTCCAGCGTGGTGTAGTTTACCTCAAAATGAGAGCCAGTGTCATGCAATCTACACCAGTTGATTAGGGGCTGGACTTCTACGACTGGCATGAAATGGGTAGGTTTAGTACCACCCTAAGTGGTGTTTTGGTTCAGAGAAGGACCTCTGCTATTTGCGTTGTTATTCCATTGTTGGTTGTTGGGTCGAGGCCCATTGTTGTAGTTCCTTCCTCTAACATTGGTATTTCATTGGCCTGAGAAGATATTCCCTCTCTGGGAATTGGGTTTGTGGGGCACAAAAGACCCCGCCTTCAGCTGTCCCATGTCCAAAGTTAGTGAGGACAATAACTATCAGATGGATTCAACCTTGGCGGATAGCTAGGTGTTCATGTCACAATGTGATAATTATTGTGGTTGGTTCCTGAGGAAGGTGGCAACAGCTACCAGAGTCAAGGATGGAAATCCTCCAGCCATGGCCGACTAGAAGAAAGGTACTCTGGAAGGTTGTGTTGATGGTTGTTGTGTTTTCTGCGGCTGGTTCCAGGGAATCAATTCCAGACCTGGTGTTGTCTATTTTTGTGATGGGTATACGTACCGGGCCTGCTGGTCTATCAGTGGTGGTGGGGGCTCATGGCCATCATAGGGGCATGCATTGCTTGATTGGGGTTGTATCCTCTAGCGTAAGAATTTCTGCAACGTATCATGTTGAAAGGCATGCTCTGCCCAATCCCACCAGGAGCTTTGTTCAGACCGAGGGAAAACTACAAGGATAGGTTGTAAACCTTTGCTAGCGTATCCCAATTAGCGGGGGGGGTGGTTCTCCATAGGAGAGTGGAAACAAAAGGATCCATTGCATTGAGGTATATCTAGATGGTTACATCCGCGGATGGGATGAAGGGACCCGTGCACCACTTCAAGGCACATTGGAACTGATGGTTAAATGTTGCAAGGGGTTCATTCAATTCCTTTCCGATGGAGATGAACTAGTTGTGGGACCATGCTGGGTCCACGTGCATGTGGAAGGCCACCAGAAAGGTGTCCTCCATGTCTTGCCAACTGTTGATGGAGTTGGCAGGTAGGTTAAGGTACCAGTTCAACTTGTTCTATCGCAAGAATAAAGGGAACATCTGGGTCACAACATCTTAATGTTGGATCCAGTGTTGATTCATGGCATCTTTGTATGCCTACAGATGTTCTTCTGCAGTTTGTGAGCCTAAGTGCTCATATCGGGGATAGATCTTTTCTAGGTGCGCGGGAATATTGTTGGTTGCACTCAGAAACTGTCCCATTGGGGACCTAGTGTTACTGAAGTACGTAGCCATCGGGGGTGTTGGGTTTTGGCTAGACTGAGTGATCTTAATCAAATCTTCACACTCTTTCAACTTGGCATTCTCTGCATTGACTCCTTCATTTTCCTAAATCTTCATTGAAGATTTCACATAATATTTCCATGCCATCATCATATACATATACAAAATATGTTCACCATCTTTTCCAATCGATCATTGATTCTCTCTTGGGTCACCGACCAATAAGAGAGAATCTTCCTCTGCAAATCTCATTCAGGTCTCTACTAACCTTCTACCACCTTAGTGGTTCTGTCGCACCATTATCATGAGTGTAGTTAGAATACACCTACCACCTTTTCTCTAGAATGCCACCTTTCTTCTCACACCAAACCATTCTAGAAATGACATTAAATATCATTTTTTGCTTCATCCTCAAATTCTTCCATGAACCTACTTTCTAGCTCTCGAGTTATTCAAAACCATGCATTTACATAGTTCACCACCTTTTCATTAACAAATGTCGAGCCACACAATGGTCGACGTATGGTGATCTTCAGTTCACATTTTATGGGGGGTAAGATTCCATAACTCTCGGGCCTCCATTACATGGAAATTAATCCACTATCCTATGGTTTCTTCATGGCACCATAATTATGATAAATTTCCTGTTATCTTTGCATGGCTCATAACTGATGGAAGTTATACTCAACGGCTTCTTGAAACCATTTACAAACTTTAAAGCATTTGACTTACTTATAGTCATGTTTCAAAATAATTCTTTGCTAAACAAAATCAAATTCTATCCTCCCAAAATTGAGATTGTTCTCAACCCAATTATGTAAACACACTCATCTATTGAGATCGATTATCACTAATTCCAAAAACCCGATTTGATAAACTATTAGACTCTTCCATCAAAAGAACCGTACACAAGAATATAACAAATGCCAAATACAAAAAGAGATCTACAAAATCAAATTGTTGTACATTGACAATTAAAAGAGAGATGATGAGCTACACCAACACCACAATCTTATTAAAGCCAAAACATGAACTACAAATTCATATATCACATGCATGGCTCTCTGGCTGAAAGCCAAAGAGCTGACTCTTTCTTTCTCTATTTTTTTTTGCTCTCTCTCTCTTTCAATATCCTGTAGCTCTCTTCTCTCTATTTTTCGGTTACATGTTGTCTTTTTTATATATCTCTTCATCGAGATTCTTGGGGTAGTTATGAAAACTAACCTATATACCCGACATTCCCACTCATTCATAAATTTAATGCTATATTAAGCATCCCCATTCTTTGATCCATAACATTGTAAATCTATTTTTCTTGTTTTTTAATACATTACAATGCAAATTTAAGAACTTTAACCATTTCTTAGACATGGTTTTAGTAAATTCTAAATGACTTCAATATAGGCATATTATGCAACCTATCATAATGCTTAGGGTCAAGGTGCTCCCGCACCATACTCCCACTGAGAAAACATTTCCATGTCCCTATGGAAATGCCTGGTATCACGCTGGCTCCTTGCACATGCTTCTGGTGCACTCTCTGATGTTGAAATTGACTCCATCTCTCACAATGTTTCATAATAAAAAAATACCCAACACAAACCATCAATCTTACCCAACAACAGACTCGGTCCGGTGATGCACTTCCCACTCTCTCTTCAGTGGTTTCTTTTGACACCCTACTCTAGACATATCTCTGTCAGAGAATGGTTAGGACAAAACTTACTTGTCTTCCCACACAAACTCTCCAGGAACTTCTTTCCTTCTTGTAGCTAGATGGGTCATGTTCTTTCCTCACAATATCTGACTACCCAGATATTTCACTCACTCTAATAACATTCTGATGTAAATCAAATCTTCGCACTCTTTCAATTCGGCATTCTCTGCATTGACTCCTTCATTTTCCTAAATCTTCATCAAAGATTTCACATAGTATTGTCATGCCATCATCATATACGTATACAAAATACGTTCACCATCTTTTCCAATCGGTCATTGATTCTCTCTTGGGTCACCGACCAACAAGAGAGAATATTCCTCTGCAAATCTCGTTTGGGTCTCTACTAACCTTCTACCACCTTAGTGGTTCTGTCACACCATTATTATGAGTGTAGTTAGAATATGCTCACCACCTTTTCTCTAGAATGCCACCTTTCTTCTCACGCCAAACCATTCTGGAAATGACATTAAATATCATTTGCTGCTTCATCCTCAAATTCTTCCATGAACCAACTCACTGACTCTCAGCTTATTCAAGACCATGCATTTACATAGTTCACCACCTTTGCATTAACAAATGTTGGGCCACACAATGGTCGACGTATGGTGATCTTCGGTTCATGTTTTATGGGGGGTGAGATTCCATAACTCTCAGGCCTTCATTACATGGAAATTAATCCACTATCCTACTATTTCTTTGTGGCACCATAGTTACAATAAATTTTTTGCTATCTTTCCATGGCTTGTAACTGATGGGAGTTATACTCAATGGCTTCTTGAAACCATTTACAAACTTTAAAGCATTTGACTTACTTACAGTCATGTTTAAAAAGAATTCTTTGCTAAACAAAATCAAATTCCATCCTCCCAAAATTGGGATTGTTCTCAACCCGATTACGTAAACACACTTAGCTATTGAGATCGGTTATCACTAATTCTAAAAACCCAATTTGATAAACTATTAGACTCTTCCATCAAAAGAACTGTACACAAGAATATAACTAATTCCAAATACAAACAGAGATCTACAAAACCAAATTGTTGTACATAGACAATTAAGAGAGAGACAATGAGCTATGCCAACACCACAATCTTATTAAAGCCAAAACATGAGCTACAAATGCATATATCACATGCATGGCTCTCTGGCTAAAGGCCAAAGAGCCGACTCTTTCTTTCTCTTTTTTTTTTGGCTCTCTCTCTTTCAATATCCCGTAGCTCTCTTCTCTCTATTTTTCGGTTACATGTTGTCTTTTTTATATATCTCTTCATCGAGATTCTTGGGGTAGTTATGAAAACTAACCTATATACCCGACATTCCCACTCATTCATAAATTTAATGCTATATTAAGAATCCCCATTCTTTGATCCATTACATTGTAAATTTATTTTTCTTATTTTTTTAATACATTACAATGCAAATTTAAGAACTTTAACCATTTCTTAGACATGGTTTTAGGAAAGTCTAAATGACTTAAATATAGGCATATTATGCAACCTATCATAATGCTTAGGGTCAAGGTGCTCCCAAACCACTGAGCATTAGTCCCTGGGGTTGTCTGGGAGACTTAGGTATTCTGAGAGGTAGTAGATCCCTAGACAATGTTGGCTAAATTGGTTTGCAGGGTCCACTTCTTTCGAGCGGGAAGCTTGAGTTCAACAAACCTACCGGGATTGGGGGCTAATATAAGGACTCTTTTGAATCAGGTAGGTGAAAATGATCCAATCCCACTAAAGGTCTGCTTCCTAAAACTATGGCTTGGGGAACCCTCATGTGGTGTAAAATCTAAATCCTCAGAAGGGGACAAGCTCATGCCCTCCTTCTAGCGCCAGTTTCTGTTCATGGGACTTTGTGACCAGTCTTCCAACAGAGTGTAAGTTGTCACCAGATACCAGGGTACTAGCCAACTTATCCTATAAAGGTTTTTTGGGGAATAAATTCTTCAGGCCTTCAAGCACGTGAGAGTTAGGTCTCAACAGTACAGGAGCTAAGTTGGGAGTGTGACTTTTTTGTTCGGGGGGATAGCTTGTTTTCTTGGCTCATCTTCTCTAGGGATTTCATTAGGTCGGGGTTTCTTGAAAGCATTTAGATTATCAAATAAACTTCAAAAGATATGCTAGGGTTAGAAGTATTCCATTCTACCTATAGTTATGCAAATACATTTAAAACATCAACCAAGCTTTAACATGCTACACTAAATACTGAATGCATACGGAACCATCAGTTCATACATATTCAATAGCGAGGGGAAAAGAAGGTTGTTAATCTACTTAAAACATTAGAGCAAGGGACATTAGAAACATACAACACAGAAGTGTATTAACTCAGAGATTAGAAGACCAACAACAACATTGCGATAATCTTTCCTTCTTCATTAATGGTTTTCCAGCATCACTGGTGTGTACGATAATGGCTCCAAGGGAGCATCTATCTACTGAGAGCTCCTAAGAACTAAGGAGCATTGAGCTCTGCAACTACAATAAATGAAAATGGTGAAAGTGCTATAGCTATCGACTCCAAAATCATGAATTATGCCGACCCTTGGAATGAGGTCAAACTTGTTATTTATGCACAGATGTTTTCCCTAAAACTAACCTAACTTAACTTTACACTCAATAATAAAATACATTTTTCAGTGGCCGGTACTACCTACACCACGCTACAACAACCTTGATAAGAGTAGAGGTTCGACAGATTCGTAGAAGAAGACAAGAAAAAAGGTATGGAAGAATCAGCCTTGAGAAGAGAGCCAGAGGGAGAATAGAAGAAATTTGATCCCCTAGGGATCGAGGCTACATGCCTCATCAATGTAATAGCGGCTCACTGTCTCCAATGCACCAAGTGTTATGCTAGAATGGCACCTTGGGAAGACCACCTGACAGAACCATCCCTTGAGTTGATGTTCCTTGCTGGGGTCATATTTTTTCTGACACCCTTATTAACTGCTTGATAATGACCGGTCGGCTCTGAGGAACCAAGACGCGGGTCATCAAAAGAATGAAAAACTATGGATCTAGAACTCCAGGATCTGGGATCTTGTGTTCAAAGAATAAAGAATGTTCACAATATGCTCTGCTAGTGAAAATCTCTATATTACAGAGAACCTTATTGCTCCTTACTATTTTTGAATGTTTCCAAGAGCTGGGGGATTCCATCCTCATTAATGTCCTTGAGGTCGGCCCAGTGGTACTTTGCCACCTCCACCTATTCGCCTAGAACCAAAGTATTTGCCTTGAATTTTGTGGCCATCTATGTCGTGTCGTACCCTCAGAGTACCATGTGTGATATACGTGACATTTTTTCTCCATCTATTCCCTCTGGGGATTGGTATCAAGACTCCATCATCTTGTCAAACTTCCCCATTACATACTCCTCCAAGGTACATATTTTAGTACTAAAGGGATCAAATCCCAAAACCCTTGAAACAAATGCCTTCTATAAATTTAAGTAATAATCTATCTCCAGAAATTTTTCCCATAGGGCCCCTACTAGGTTCTTGATTATCTCCAATGTGAGATCAAGTCTGGAGTGTTGGGTCTGAACAAAGTCAAAGGACTCCTCTTCCAAAATTCTAGCCTCTGTAATAATATCTTCCCCGACACTCAGGAGTTCTCCCTATTCATCCATCCAAGCCTTGTACTATTCAGCCTCTCCTTCCCAGATGGTAATGGTAGTTTCAGCCTTTTGTAGAACATTACTGGCTGTAATTAAGTCTGAGAGTGTCACCACTAGGAAATGCCAGACGTTTCCCACCTGTTCAGCCACCCAGTCATCAGCTGCCTATGCTTTCTTTTTCATGCTCCTTAGTGCATCTATGTCACCCTGTAGGAGAGGTGCTCTGGATGTGGAAGCTTCTAGAGGGATGGCAGTGATGGGTTGCGCAAGCTTTGTTAATAGCCCAACAAGATTGGTATTCTTTTCCTTCTCTTCTTTGAATTTCTAGGCTTCCTTCTCATAGCTAGCTTCTACCGCCTTGGCTACTTCTTTTAGCAGGTCCAATTCACCCTTCTTTCCCCTCTTCCCCATAGATATCTCTATGATTTCATAATAGTCAGCCTTCGCTATCATTATTTTTGCCTCTAGGGGAGGTGTTGTGACTACCGCAACTCTGTCTCCGCTCGGCCCAGTCCAGAGGGTATGGACTATTAGGGATTTCTTTTCCTTAGGGGGATTTTGTTCTTACATCATCATCTCTACCAAAGAGAGATGGGCCTTGGCCAGTGCTAGAGCCTTTCTTTTTCTAGAATCCACCAACCATTATGGTGGCAGGGGTGGCCTTGCTGCCAGAGTTTGATCCTTTAAATCCCCTCCGGGGTTCTGTTGTGCATCCCTAGTATTCTGAGTCTCTTCAAAATATTTTCTTGTATCCTCAGGTCCACTGGAATTATCCACCTTAGTGGCATTAGTATCATCTGTCACGGTGTCCGTGTCTTTAGCAGCGTTAGATTCCATATCTGTATTCCCAGGGTTCTTCCCCTCACCTTGTTGTTTCTATTGTAGGAGGTGGCATCTGAAGCATGGCGGCTGAGATTACCATTGCTCTTGTAGGTCTGGTTCTCTCAGTGGATGTTGATTGCTCATCCGACACTTTCCTTTCCTCTGCAATGTTGGTCTCTGGGACCTGTATCTTTGGAACATTGGAGGCATTTATCTATTCTTGTTCCTTCTCTCTTTTTTCCCGGCCTTCCTGCTCCATGGCAGCTTCATTTTCTGAGGTTCCTTTTTAGTAGGAATCACCACTTCCTCCTGGGTAGCTATCTCTTCTACTGCCTTCCTGATATCCCCTGTAGGTTTACGAGTTCATCTCTCCTGAATATGTCATCAAAACCATCATGGGGAGGGGAGGTCTCTAGGGGATCTTTGGGTCGAATGTCCAACTTTGGGGAGTCTGAGGAAACAATCTGTATTTTAGGGATGCTAGGTATCTCAAGCTCTAGTTCCACCTTTGGCTAAGGATCAGTTGTTCTTTTCTTCTTCCTCCTTATTACCAATGGGGTCCCTGCATCCAGCACGGCTACCCGTTCTTCCTCCACTCTGGTCCCTGCCACTCAGGCCATTAGTTCTACAAGTGAAGGTGAAGTGGAAGGGTGGACAGGTTCGGCCATAATAGCCGGGGTGGCCAACCAGGTGATTAAATTTTCTTTCATTTGCTAGGATGCCACAAAAGTTAGCTGCAATTGTTCCACTATGGGAACTGCAGTCAGGACTTGAGATGGGGTCCCCATTTTCCTCTTTCCTCTGTCCTCACCCTATGAGGAGGTTCCGACCCTGAAAGTTTAACCCCGCGCAAATGGGCCAACTTTGCATGTACTTTTTGGGCATGCCTTTTTGAAATACGTATGACTGTGCTCAATCAATTCATGGGTAATGTCATTTATTGTTGGACCCTTCTGCACATCCCAATCCACCAGAGGGAGGGCCATCTTATCTACTCCCTTTTCTTTACATTGCGGGTCCACTTTGGACTCGGTATCTGGAAAGTCATCCAGGAACTTTCAAAGCTTGAGCCTCTTCATTATTGCCATTGTCATCCGGATGAAATGCCGGTTTCAAACTTCAAAGTCATCCTGGCAATCTTCCCAAAAATCTTCCATGTGAAACTCGTGGGGGTCTGATACCCAGGGAAATGCCACTACTATTTTGCCTAGTGGATCAAAATTCTTTCACTCTAGATAAAACTCTACCAGCCCCAGACTTTTGAGCTCACTGTCTTCCTCCTTCACCGTGGCTAGGCTGCAAGAGTAGTTCCCATAAGTGATTGGGAATGGGACGTTTGTCACCTTCTTCACCGTAAAGAGGGCGTGTAGTTCCAGGATATGCTTGTAATATTTTAAAAGAATTATTTTATTTCCACAATGTTTGGGTAATAAATAGGGTTTCCCAAAGAAGTTGGTCACCCGAATGTATGTATGTTGTTGATACTGAATGTAATAATGGCCATAAGTTATGACCAAGTCCATCGCTTCTTTGGAGAGATGGTATCTAGTGTCTCGAGTAGGTGTGAGGAGGTTGTAGTAAATGAAGGCATCATTCACTTGGCAAAAGCTAGGGAAACTAGCCTCCCATTGGATCTATTGGAAATAATCCCATGGAGCATTATGGCCTGCGCCAGTTCTGAGCTCACCTACTGTAAGTAATCCCTGGGTCGCGGGGCATTGTTGTGCTAGTGCCCATAAAACATAAGATGTCATTTAGAATTTGTAGGACTTGGTGACCTAGAGAAGTTGGGAGTCCACATGATTTTCTGCTAGAGGCGATGCTCAACAAGAAATACTACATCCATACCAAGAATTTCCAGGCATGGGGCTATCCAAAAACCTTGCATAGTACAATGATCCCCGTTTGTATGCTTTCTTTGAATTTGGTCTGGGGAATCTCCAGCTTCATCTTTTTGAAATCTTTCCTTGGCACCCTTAGCCATTTATTATTGAGATACTCTCAAGCCATGTGTTCTAACTTCTAAAATTCCTCCAAGGCTAGAGCCCGAGTGAGAATGGCCACATCATCAAGTTGGGGAATCCCCAGCCCTGCCTGAAAAGTCAAAGCATCCAGAGACACCATAGGCATTGGGTATCTAGTTGGGACTGGGGTGGCGAGCATGATGGCATCAACGGTTGTATTATAGTGTCCTACCAAAGTGAGAATGAGTTTCGGGGCTTGCACGAAGTAGGGGAAGCAAGAAGCTTTGAGGATCCCAGAGTTGGCCACATTGATGGCCAATGGATCTCCGTCCATCCATTGAATGAACATCATCTTTATGAGGGCCTGCATTTTGGCCCACATTATAACACTTATTTCGGTGATCAACTAAAGTTTGAAATCAATATTTGATCCCACAATGGCGTCTCCCTTCAGATAGTTCATTGTCAATGGGAGCTTTTCCAGGGCCTTCTCGGCCTTTGTCCTGATAGTTGCCCAGGTGGCAGCAGTAGTGGGGAGTTTCAGACTCCCATGTGGGGATGATGCAGATGCCTCCAACATGATTAGTGAGTTTAATTTTGGCAACCTAAAAAGCAAGATGATGATCATTATTTATACAAATGAAACATTATTTTGGATTTCAAAGATCTTACCACTGCATCACATCTATCTCTAAAATAATTGTTAGCTCATGTCAAACCCCGAAAAATATGTACATATAATCAAAGTGACTTAGGGAATTTAACCTCTACCTGGGCCTTTGGGGACTCTAGCACATGTGATAAGAAAGAAACAAGGAGAAAATGAAGACCTGGGACCTGAAGTCCCAAAAAACTAACCGTTACTGACATGACCATAAATGAGCCGTATTAGGCTGATGTGCGAGTGTCACGTGGCCATGTAGTAATGGGAGTAATGGCATTAATGCCAACAACTATTTGAACATGCAAGGAAATGAATGCCACTTGGGTCAGACTTGAATGCTCGCGTGGGAACTTAATCTGCCATTAAGACTGACTTGATGGAAGAGAGAGAAAATTGCCATGGCTCAAACCAACAAGGTATTGAGTTTGAACTAGGTAGACATTTTTCTCGGACAAGCTCCTAGAAAAGAAATCATGAATGATTATAAAAATTTATAGGGATAGAATATAGAAAGAATAACCAATTAACTCAAAACAAAATACATGCTAAGATTAAAAATGGATCCTACAAGACTGGAAAAAAATACCTCTTGCCCCCAATTTAGAACAAGAGGATAAATATGATCTAACTTATAGAAGAATGAGGGGAATGCCCTATATCAAAATTATGAAGAAATTGTAAAACTGCACGGGAATGAGATATAATTCCCAAGGCATCTTTTTCTCTAACATATAGCTTGAAATGCACACAATCAACAAGTAAATGTTTATTATTATAATGAAAAGGACATCTGTATTTAGAGAGAGAATTTTTCAGAATAGGTTTAAAGATTTCTTTCTTAGAATTCATTAATTGGACATACACTTTCTTAGCCACATCTTGAGGAGTATCAAGGTGATCTAAAGAAGGTGTTGGTATAAGAACATGAAGAGGAGGAGGATGGTTAAGATCCACTACCTTGATTTGAGGAGGTGGGAAACCTATACCATGCATATCTTGTTTAGGAGATGAATGAATCAGACTTTTAATCCCTTGTTCATTGATACCAAGCCCTAAACCTTTATAGCCTTGTTTATCCACCATAGTATATCTGGTAGTCTACCTATCTTGCAAAGCTTTGATAGGAGGAGATTGATTATGATGTTCATGAGAAAATTTTGTGTATGGTGGAATGATATGATTAGAATATTTTTCCTTGTTTTTCCCTTTAACATCATCATGGATTGGATAGGGAGGTGAAGGTAAATGAAATAATTCTCAAACATCATTATCATGAACCCTAGCTTGGGCCCCATCATAAATGTGAGAAGAACTAGGGATTGAAGATGAAGAAATAGAAATAGGAATATTTGGAATTGGATTAGGAAGATTAGGAGCTATATTAGGCATGATAGGATTAGGAAGATTAGTAGGTGGGATATCATCTACCCAATTCTTCACATAATCCAAAAGAGTAATAAGTCCACTACACAAATCCTTGATGAAAGTTTTGAAAGTAGGAAGACTAGTATTAGTTAATCTCAAAATAGCATAAGAAAGTGAAAAATGAAGATTAACAAACATAATGAAATGGATGATACTTTCATAAACATCATAAGTACTATAGAGAGATGCTAAAAGAAGCATAATGAGAAAAATAGACATACCCCAAAGTATCTTAAAGATCTTCATAGTGAATGAAATGCAAGAAGTGTTTTCATATTTTTATGATTATGTAGATTTTTTTTTTGTATTTTAAAATTTAAGAGCATAAAGTAAAACTAATTTAATATGCAAGATCCAGTCTCTAAGAAAAAGAGGCAAAGCATCTAACACCAAAAAGAAAGAGTTATCTATCGCGGGTTCACCAAAATGTAAGATAAGAAATGTATGGTTTGGCCAAGATGTAACATAAAAGATCTTACATTTAAAGATTTTTTTGGTTTATGGATGATTATAGATGTGTGTGTGTGTGAGGAGGGTAGGATTGTTCTTTTAATCCCAAATTTATTGAAGGGGGATCCAAATTGATTAACCCTAGAAAAAGGATCAACACATAAATGAATCAACCTATTAAGGATATGGATTAAAGAGAGAAACCCTAATTCCTATTTTGTAGAAAGATTAATAGCTTTGATTGAATTGAATATGAGAAATTCACTAACCTTGAAATATTGTAGATTCCAATAATGCTATTTTTTGAAGCCTTTGTTGAGTTTCTAGAAAACCTGAGATAGGATCTTGAATAGAAATGAAGAGACGAACAAAACCCAGAAATATTTTTCTATTCTGAGACAGTTCTAATTTGTACCCTCAAGTCAATGTCACCATTGGCCATAATTTCCAATTGCACCCTAGGGTAGAATCAACCTAAAAAGTATCAGACTGAAATTCTATTTTCAAATCCCAGAAGTTTGTCGAAAAGGGTATCTGAATCTCCGTCCAAATCTATTGTTCTGAATCTCTACCTACAACAAAAATGGTTTGTTTTTTGGGGGGAGGGGTTTGCCTTAGTCAAACCCCAATTTAGGAATTAACCTTGAAATCAATAATTGAAATAAAGAATGCTTTCAAGTAGTAGAAGTAAATTTAATAATGAAGCTATGGTATTCAAATAGATATGCAAGTGTATTTGAATATAAGCAAGTATGTAAATATGAAAGGTTGCACTCAATTAAAAACCATAAACCTCTATGAGTGTATGTTTGGAATCCACCTTGAAGGGATAATTAATGAGTCTTGAGGATGCACAAAGGATCTTGAAGGAATATCACTCCACCATGATGGATAGATCTAGGGTTTTGAATATTGAATCTTGAATGTTTAAACCAAATCCCTTCAAAGGACTGAAAGCTTGAATCCTTGATCTTCAATGGCGAACTTGAATGCTTGAGAGGAAGACTTGAACACTTTGAGAGCTTGAAAACAATTAGAATAATGGATGCTTGAAATTTTTTATTGATTACTTCTTGCTTGATTTCACTTGGAGAGAATTAGTGCTTGATGGTTGATGTCGTTAGAGAGACTTAGTCCTTAGAGACAATGAGAGGATAAAACTTCCTTTTATATTAAAATAGGGCACATTCTTCTAGAGAGGCAGACATAGGAGAATTAAATTCCAATTAGACCCATGCCCCTAGAAGAGGGCCTATATTAAATATAATTTAAGAATCGTCACTTCGGAACCCAAAACAACAAACCCGAAAGTGGGAAATGAATATTTGATGACCTTCGGCAACCGACAGACTTCCAGATTTGAAAGGGGAACCCAGGTCAAGGTCAAGTTCATCCTTGACCTAGGTCAAGGTTGAGGTTGACCTTGACCCAGGGAGCTAGCATCCCTAGAAAACATGCCAATTGGGATGGGAGGTGTCCGGAGAGACCCAATCAGGGTCCTAAATAGACACATAAGTGAGAGAGGATGCAAGAATGAGGGAACAATGTGATGGTGGTAAAAAACACCCCCTAAGGAGGGTTAAACATTCTTAACATGGAAGTGCTTCCATTTTAAGATGATACAGTATGGTTTAGGAGAGAAGGATCTTAGTTGAAGATTGGCTTAGAAGTTGAGTCAAAGGGAGAAGAGAAAGTAAGTTGGGCTTTGCCATTATACTAGTTTCCTACTCTGCATAAAAAAGAAAACTCTTGAACTCTTCAGTTTGGATGAATTCATCATCCTGCATAAACAAATCAGAGAGCAATAATCTGTCATTTGTTTTAGCAACCAGTGATAAACTTGATTCCCCTATTCCTTCACCTTTTGGTGGCTTTTGAGCATCCCTCATAGATTGTCTAATCTGATGGAAGTAAGGACCTTTTTTAGTTATTACTACCTTTTATCTATCCTTCATCACTTGGGGAGAATGTCCAAACTTTTTTATTTTTTTTGTTGGTTATTGGGAAGACTCAACTTCATCTACTTCCTCCACTTCCACAGAATATTATCTTATGAATGGAACATCCTCATGTGATGATTCCACATCTATAGGATTAAACCTAGCCTCTTCTCCTCTAGGTATATCAGGAATCATCTCCATGATTTCATCATGCTTCTCCAAAAGTGTCTTTAACTTGTCCCATTATCCTAATTCATTGTAAAAACAAGGAAAAGAGGGATCCATTTCCTTGAATTCTTCCTCCACTCTCTCGATGTAATTCCATTTCCTTCTCTTTAGCTAAACCATCAGGAACAACTGAATTTATAATGATGTCTTCCTCAGGAAATGTCTCATGTAATTGAAAAGTAACATTTGTCATCTCTTTCAAGTTAGATCTCATGAACTCTTTTAGATCACACATTCTTGCCTTCGCGGTGTATAGCCTATAATATCTCAAAAAATCATTAATGGGATCCAGAGCCAATTTTCCTATCATGAAATCCTCTACCACACATAGCCTAGGAAGAAAGTTTCCCTTCTTCTTCGAACCTAAGTATTCTTTATCTAACAGAGTTAATGGCTAGATAAATTCAATAATTCCAACCCTAAGAGGGACATATTTTGGTAGAATGTGTGGTGGCTGGGGGAACCCACAAACCCTAATGATTGTAAAATTTACAAAAAGAAAAGCATTACCTCAATTATTCCTTATAGGACCCTTACTATTTTCTTGTAGAGGTATAATAATTCTCCTAAGAGATAGAGTGATTCTATCATCTCTTTCTCCTAACAAATCTCTAATAGGGTCCACAATCCAATTTTCAAAATGTAAAAATGAAGAAAGGATAGTGCATTCTCATATCCTTGTCCACAGTTTAATTAGAATTTTCATACCCATATCCTCCTTCAATAGGATCAAATTATTATCCATTTCATCAGCATTGTAGAATAGAATGAGATTCCTGAGGATGGAGTAGTGATTGAAGTCAATATTTGAGGGATTGCTTTGTATAGTCTCCAGGTCATTCTGAATTTTGTTGACTATGTAGCCAACATAATCATACTCCTTGTTCACATGAGGATTTTGGATATCCATAGCCAACATCAACAAGTCTTTACTTACTATCTTTCCTCCTTCACCTCCCAACACTTTGCAGAGACCATATACTATATACTTGAAGTAATTGTAGAATGTATCCAAATCAAAAGCCTCCTTCACATTGTCTGAGATTGGTATAGGACTTTTTCCATCTGTGGGCATGAATTTTGGGATTATATTCTTCTTCAAAATATTCTTGTGCATATGACATTTCCTTTTTTCCTCATCCAAATCTATGTCTACACTCATTGCACCAAAAAATCCCAAATGCTTCAACAAAACTAGCTCTTTCAATTCCCACCAAAGTAGCTCTGTCTTTCTTTCTTATACACTTTGTAAGTGGGAAATAGTGTTTTTTCCACAATCTTCACTGGGTAAATTTCCATGAACACATCAAGAACAATTAGTTTGGCCATGTTCAAAACCCATGGATTGCATACTAGAATATCCCTCATTTTGTTATTGAAGAAAAACATGAAGAGTGATGCACCAGCAGAACTTGGAGTATCTGGATTCTTGCACCAAGAACAAGTATCCTTCCATGCTTGATCATTGGTTGACATTGCATTTGATGTCCCTGGCAGAAACTAAGCCCATTCTTTTGAGAACTTGTCCTTCTTTTGCTTCCCTATAGATGTGGATTGGGTAGTGGTACTTGGTTATGCCATTTCTTCAAAATAAAAAACCCTCTGAACATGACAGAAAAAATGTATTCCATGATATTATTCTCATTGCAACTACAATGTTTTAACTCTCAAAACACTTTGCTTCTCATAGAAAACAAGATTAGTGATGGATACGCAATGATAGATATGGCTACTAATTTAAAGCTTTCTCTCAAGTACCAACTCTCTGTCCATTAACTCACCATTAATGTGGAACATTCATAATAATTATGGTTAGTCGCGGAATGAAAATGGTTATGTCATCCGACCGCGAAATCAGAAAGCTCGAAGAGTTTTTAAAATTATTTGAATAATATTGCTAGAAAATCTTTGTCATGTCATCTTCTTATTCGGCACAAACCCCACTTGTCTCTTTTTAACTCTAGTCAACTACCTCTGTGGCATCAAGTTTAGCTTTATGACTCAAAAATGTGTCTTTCAACCTTGAGACAAAATATATTAGTCACCTCCACACAATAGCAACCTTCAAAGAAAACTGTGTCATAATATTGCAACCTTACACCAACAACTATTTCTAACCTTTTCACAAGGTCACAACCTTGGTAACTTGACTGTTGAAAACACTTGTGAACTTATGACAAACTAGAATTTACTGCCAACAAATGGTATCGCATGGTCGTAACCGCTTGATGTTGATTGCTTACTATCTTGTGACCTTGCAATAGAATTTACTAAACTTCTTGAATTGACTCCAGTGCATGTTTGCACCCTTAAGACTTAACAGGATAACTGAATTGCGACTGTGCACTACACCTCAAACTAATCATTCTGCAAGGTTTATATCATTTTATGTTTAGGAATAATACCCTTATGACAATGTGACATGAGGAATTTAACTATTTTTCAAGGTCACAAGTATTTTATGTTACATTGATCTGACATTGCAAACTTGCACTAACCTTTGAACAAAAAACCGCTAGCTTGGAGGCATGAAAATTTTGACCTTGACTAACTTTTACAATAATTTGTGAAGACAAAAAGAGTAATACCAGTTTGGACTTGGACATTTTTCAACTTGACAAAATGATTTCAATTTTCTTGATAAATAAGATAAAAAAAATTTACAAGTCCAACACAAAATGATGTAAATAAAAAAAAAATAACAAAGATCTAGCCAAATTTTACAATTCTAAAAGTGGCTCTAATTGGGGATGTATGCCTCTTGCATGCATATCAAGATCTTAGAATCTCTAGGTTAAGAAGACCAACCCTACTAATAGATAGAGAAAAAACCTAACCGTAAAGCACACAAGAAAACTATAAACATATATACACTGACCTATTGTTTATGGATATAATCCATTATTCCAAGAGAAATAATGTTTCAAGAATTGTCCATGAACTAGAAATTCTAGAATTTCTTCAGTTATGTTATTCAACAAATATGAGTCTTCACCCCATTTTTTGTCAATAATATATGGACCTAACCAGATAGGGTCAAATTTTATATGTCTACCCTTATCTTCCAATCTGACATTCCACATGAGGACCAAATCATCCACTTCAAATTTTCTGATAGTGGTTTTCTTGTCATATAAATCTTTGATCTGCAACTGTAATTTTTCATTTCTCTCATAAGATTCTCTCATTGTTTCATCTAGCTACATTAGATCATTTATTCTATCCTCATTTCATCATCCAAGTCCTCATCATAGGCCTCCACAAATTTGTACATTTGCATCAAGTTATTTTGTGGAAATCTAGCTTGAATGCAATATACAAGGTCAAATGGTGCACCCCCACAGTTACCCTATTAGCCCACAATACAAACCTCACTTTGGAATCCCATGCCTTCTTGTTGTCTTCTAGGACTCTCTTGATGATCGTAATCAAGATTTTATTACTTAATTCAGCTTGGCCATTTCCCTGTGGGTGGTATGAAGAAGAATAAGATATTTGGATTCTATACTTTTGATAGAATGTTTCAAACTCATCAGACCTGAAACACAACATTTTTTACTACTATCTTCTCAGGGCATCCAAAACTGATAATAATATTCTCCAGCATGAAGTCCACCACCACTTTTCTTGTAGCTGTCTTTGTAGGGATGGCCTCTACCCACTTGGTAAAATAATCAATAGCCACTAAAATCCATGAGTGACCACTACTTGTCTTTCTTGCAATCTCTCCAATAAATCTAACCCCCATTGCTGGAATGGTGCCTTAATATTTACAGGCCTAAGAGGTAAGTTACGAGAAAATTTCAACTTACCTAAAATCCTTTGGCATGTTGGACACAAATATTCAATTGTGAATTGTCATTGGTGTATACACAAATGTAGTGATGCTACACAAATGTCTAAACCTAACCAAGCACAGTCAATGTATGTCAAGCTCTCTCGGGCATTGAAGAAGAGTGTAGTATCAGCCAAAGTGATTTGTTGTATTAATTGAGCTCTACAGGTTAATGAAGGAAGTTCTATATTTAATCGAGTTCACTCAGGCTATACAGTAAGTTTAGTTCCAACCTAGTAATAGTAGGGCATTGAAGGATTACAATGTTAACCGAGTTATGCATTCAGTGTCAGCTAACTAACAATAGTTTACATTTTATGTTTAATTGGTTGATAGCAGCCAACATATTTGAGTTTTATTGTTTATTTGGAAGGGTATTCAAGCCAACTTGACAAGGCCTATCATATATATACAAGGTCAAGTTTGGATTGAGAAAGTGGAAGAGTTTTGATATGAAGAATGAAGGAGAAGTAAGAAGGAATTCTGATTAAGGACAAAATATCCTGACCGAGATGCAAAAGAATATTTGATCAGTGATGATCCAATTAAAGCCAGAACAAAGAGATGAATCTACAAAGTCAGTTTCTTTTTCAATCAGGTCAACTCATTGTTACTCTCTAACAATTGTAGTAGTGGTCCAAATCTCTTGACAGAGTAGACTTAACAATCTTTCATAAATCCTCTCGCAAGGTGGCATTTCTACATTGAAGTGTTTGAAGACCTCTAATAAGGCCACTCCTAACAAGGTGATTAAATCCTCTAACAATGTCACACCTAACAGTGTGTTTTGTAACCTTTAATAGGGTTGGCTCCTAACAGGGCTCACTTCAGAAGAGTGAAAAATAGTAACTAGTTGCAATTGGTGGTTTTCCAAAACTGGGTTTCCACGTTAAATCTTGGTGTCATCTATGTACCTGTTATTTTCTTTATGCTTTATTTTTCTGCACTTAATCACTAAAGGTTAATCCCATTTAATATCGTAATATTGCTTTGTTAACCGAGTAACAACAGAATATCTTTTATTAACCGAGCAGAGTGATAAGTTTGTTTAAGACATCTAAGAGACTTGGATTTGTTTTTGTGGTAATTGATTCACCCCTCCTCTCTCAATTACTCAACTCATTTCCAACAATTGGTATCAGATATTTTGGTACTTTCAGGGAAGGTTTCAAGGCCTAATCTAAATATCAAATATGTATTACAGAAGGGAGATCCCCAAGCTTAACAAAGACAAATTTCCTGCATGGAAAGAGTTGATGAGGCTACATCTATCTACTATTGGAGATAATGGTTTGCGATTCTTGGACCACAAGTATGTGGAACCACCTAGATCTATGTCTGTGGATCAGATGGTAGACATAAAGAATCATAACATAATGATGATTGACATAGCTTCTTCGCTCAGCTATTCAGAATTTGATGAAGTCAAGGATTGCCCTACTACCTATGATATGTGGAAGAAACTACATGATATCCATGGAGGAGATGAAAATGTAAAGAGAGCCAAAGAAGAGAGTCTCAGAGGTCAGTTTGATCGGATGAAAATAAAAGAAGGAGAAGACATTACAAAATACAGTGACAAAATCAAGAAAAGTGTTAGTGTCATCAGAGCTTCTGGTGGACATATTGAAAACAAAAAAATGGTTATTAAGGTATTAATAACTTTACTTCCTATCTAGGCAATTAGAGTTTCAGCTATTCAAGAGATCAGGTGAAGTAATGATATAACTCTAGATGCATTGGTTGGAAGGCTAATAGCTTTTGAGTTAGACAATTTTGACAATTATTCTCCTAACCCTCACAATTTTGAGTCTACATTCAAAGAAAAAATAAGGCTTGGTAAGATGGATAGAAACTCAAAAGGAAAACAAATTGACAATAATAGTGATGATGAAGATCTAGAAATCATTGAAGCACTACTTGCAAAGAGAGATGCCAAAGGAAAAGGAAAGTACAAAGGAAGAATACCATTGATTTGCTTCTCATGTGAAGAGGTTGACCACATTGCTGCTAAGTGTACAAACAAAGAAGACAAAGATGAGAGAAAGTTCAACAAGTACAAAGGCAAGAAAGATTTCAAAAGTTACAAAAGCTACAAGGACAAAGGTAAGAAATCTTGTTATATTGCAAAATATACTGATAGTGATGAAGATGAAGATGAAATGGTTTACATTTCTATTAAGGATGAGTCAGATAATGAATAAAATGAAAAGAATGCACTTTTCTCTCATGTTAATGACACTTGGATAATTGATAGTGGTTATTCTCAACACATGACTAGTGATAAAACAAAACTTGAACATCTTGAGCACTATGATGGTGGGAGTGTCAGATTTGGGAATAATGAACCTTTCTATGTGAAAGGTAAAGGTTTTTTTTCTCTAACTGAAGGAATAAAATGTGATAATGCTTATTAGGTCAAAGGACTAAGGCATAATCTACTAAGTGTGGCACAACTAAATAACATTAGTTTCAAGGTAGAATTCATGGATGGTAAGGCCAAGCTCCTAGATGGTAAAGGAAACCTAGTTGGAACTGGAAAGAAAACAAAAGGTAATCTATTCTATCTTGATCTCACTGAAAGTTCATGTTTTATTGCACAAGTATAAAAAAAGCTGGTATTCCTATTTTGAAGAAACATAAATTGGAAATATGCAAACAATGTCAAATTGGGAGGATGGGCAAAACTAGTTTCAAGAGCAAGAATTACAACACTGAGGAAGTCTTGGAGTTAGTGCATATTGATCTATGTGGACCAATTGGAACAACAAGTTACACCAGAGAGAAGTATTTCATTCTATTTTTTGATGATCATTCTAGAATGATGACTTTTATGTTTCTCAAAGAAAAATCAAAATCTTTTCAGAAGTTTAAGTCGTACCTTTCCAAAGCTGAGAAGGAAATAGGAAAGAAACTAAAGTGCCTAAGATCTGATAGAGGAGGTGAATTCATTTCTAATGAGTTCAATGAATTCTGTAATGAAAGAGGAATCAAGAGACAAGTATCTACCCCTGGTACACCACAAAAAAATGGAATAGCAGAAAAAATAAACAGATCTATTATGGATTGTGCAAGCACTTTGATGATTGAAAAGAATATTGCAAGCAAGTACTGGAAGGAAGCTATCAGCACTGCAGTTCACACCTTGAACAAAGTTCAACTAAAGAAAGGTATTGATCAAACACCCTTTGAATTATGGTATGGCTATAAACCCAATGTTCATTATTCCAAAGTATTTGGAAGTAAATGTTACATCTTGAAGGAAGCAAGAAATGGAAAATTTGATGTAAAAGGTGATGAAGGCATATTCCTAGACTACTCCTGTAAAAGAAAAGCATATAAATGTTTGGATCTTGCTACTCATAAAGTCATAGAAAGTGTACATGTAAAGACTGATGAGCTTGCAAAGATAAGTGAAGAACAGAGCAGTAAAGAGCCTAAGGACTATAGGAAATTTGTGTATTATGAACCTGATAATATACCTAAGACACAAGCAATGGTGATTGGAAAACAACCATGCCAACCACAAAATTCATTAGCACAAACTTTGTTACAACCTATGCAACCCGAGATGCTAACTATTGCAACTGAGTCATAAACAGAGGAAATTGAGTCATAGACAAAGGAAATTGAGTCTTAGAAAGAGGAAACTGAGTCTCAGATAGAGGTAACCGAGTCTCAATCAGAATAGAAGAATAGAATTTTTGAGCATGGTGAACCAAGTGGGGAAAGCCCATAATCAAAGAAGAAGGAACCTGTACTTGCCAAATATGCTAGAAGGCATCATTCACCTGAGCAAATAATTGGAGATCAGACAGAAGGTATAATGACAATGGACAAACTTAAAGGTACATGTTTCCTTAGTGAAATTGAACCTAGATCCATTAAAGATGATTTGAATGATGAAAGTTGGATAGAAGCCATGAATGAAGAGATTGAGCAGATAGAAAAGAACAAGACCTGGACTCTTGTACCTAGACCAAAAGACAAGAATGTGATTGGTACTAAGTGGGTTTTTAGAAACAAGTTGAATGAAAAAGGTGAAGTTTCTAGAAACAAGGAAAGATTAGTGTGTAAAGGATATGCTCAAAAAGAGGGTATTGATTATGGAGAAACTTTTTCTCTTATTGGAAAACTTGAAGGATTCAAAATTCTTCTGGCATATGCAGCACATAAAGGATTCAAGGTATACCAAATGAATGTAAAATCTGCATTATTGAATGGAATTCTGGAAGAGGAAGTCTATATTGAGCAACCTAAAGGTTTTGTTGATCCTAACAAACATAATATGGTTTTCAAATTACACAAAGATTTCTATGGACTGAAGCAAGCTCCTAGAGCTTGGTATGAAAGACTACATGGCTACCTAGTAAGTATTGCATTTTAGAGAACTAATGACAATAGTATCTTGTATATCAAAGAAGGACCTCAGAACAAGATACTATTAGCAGAGATATTTGTTGATGATATACTATTCACTGGATATGATGATTTATGCAAAGCACTCTCTGAAGAAATGAGTATTGAATTTGAGATGTCTATGTTTGGATAAATTAAATTCTTTGTTGGTTTACAAGTTCATCAGGTGAAGGATGGTATCTACATTACTCAGTCTAAATAGAACAAAGAGATACTTAAAAATTTGGAATGGAAGATTCCATACTAGTTGGGACACCTATGTCTACTGGACATAAGTTGTCTAAGGATGATGACTCAATGAGGTAAATCAGACTACCTACAAATCCATGATTGGTAAACTTCAAAATGGTGTTCACACTAGGCCTGATATTGCATTAGCAGTTGATATTGTTGGAAGGTTTTCAACTAATCCTAGAGAGAATCATTTTATGGCTATCAAAAGGATTCTGATATATCTTAAGGGCACTGAAGATTATAGATTATGGTATAAGAAAGGAGAAAACTTTGATTTGAATAATTTTACTGATCCAAATTGGGTAGGAAGTGTTGATGACAGAAACAACACCAGTGGTGGAGCTTTCTTTCTTGGAAAGAGGTTAGTCTCTTGGACTATAAATAAACATAATTGCATCTCTCAGTATACAGCAGAGGTAGAGTATGTTGATGCAGCAGTGAATTGTTCAAATATCATATGGTTCAAACAACTGTTGTCAGATATGGAGGAAATCAAAGATCCAATTATAGTCTATTGTGACAACACTAGTGATATTAAAATTTCAAAGAACCCTGTGATGAATATTAAGACTAAGCATATTACAATAAAGTATCATTTCTTGAGAGAATTGGTTCATCACAAGGAAGTAAGGTTGGAATATGTAAATACTAAAGAACAAATTGCAAACATATTCACAAAACCTTTACCTAAGGATGCATTCTTGTATATTAGAGGAAATATAGGGGTGATTCCCTTAATTGGGGCTCACTAAAGCATAGATTAGTGATGCATCAACCAAGCTACAATGAATATCTAACAAGTTGATACAAATTGTCAAATCTTATTTCATATGAATCGGTACATCAGGTACATTACAACTTCATTGGATAGAGTCTTTGGCATTGGATGTCAAAGAGTGAGAGATTATTGATGTCATGCCAAAGAAATCAGTATGTTAGAGGGAGAAATTTTATTAGAAACAGATATTTATGTAAGAGGGATAAATCTATATTTCATTGATTGTGAAGGTAGAGGAAGTTTTCTAGATGAGAATCAGAATGAAGCTAAGGACATTATAAATTTTATTCTTATTCATGTTGCTCTAAAATTCTTTGTATAATGACATGTTGTGTTGTCATCAATGCCAAAGAGGGAGATTGTTGAAGACAATTATTCAATTGTGTATTGTCATTGATATATACAAAAATGTAGTGATGTTACACAAATATCTAAACCTAACTGAAAACAGTCAGTGTATGTCAAGCTTGCTTGGGCATTGAAGAAGACTTCAATATCAGCCTAAGTGATTTTTTGTATTAACCAAGCTCTATCGGTTAATGAAGGAAGTTTTGTATTTAACTGAGTTCACTTAGGCTATACAATAATTTTAATTTCAGTCGAGTAATGGTTAGGAATCAAACGATTACAGTGTTAACTGAGTTATGCATTCAGTGTCATCCGACTAACATCATTTTAAATTTTATGTTTAATTGGTTAATAGAAGCCAACAGATTTGAGTTTTATTGTTTATTTGGAAGGGTATTCAAGCTGAATTGACAAGGCCTATCATATATATACAAGATCAAGTTTACATTAAGAAAGTGGAAGAGTTTTGATATGAAGAATCAAGGAGAAGTAAGAAGGAATTCTGATTAAGGACAAAATATCTTGACCGAGCTGCAAAATAATATTTGATCAGTGAGGATCCAGTTAAAGCCAAAACAAAGATATGAATCTGAAAATTCAATTTCTTTTTCAATTAGGTCAACTCATTTTTACTCTCTAACAATTGTAACAGTGATCCAAATCTCTTAACAGAGTAGACTTAACAGTCTTTCATAAATCCTCTCACAAGGTGGCATTTCCACACTGAAGTTTTTGAAGATCTCTAATAAGGCCACTCCTAACAGGGTGATTAAATCCTCTAATAGGGTCACACCTAACAGTGTGTTTTGTAACCTTTAACAGGGCTGGCTACTAATAGGGCACACTTTAGAAGAGTGAAAAACAATAACTAGTTGCAATTGGTGGTTTTCCCAAATTGGGTTTCCATGTTAAATCTTGGTGTCATCTGTGTACCTGTTATTTTCTTTATGCTTTATGTTTCTGCACTTAATTACTAAAGGTTAAGCACATTTAATATTTTAATATTGCTTTGTTATCCGAGTAACAATAGAATATATTTTATTACTCAAGCAGAGTGATAAGTTTGTTTAAGACATCTAAGGGACTTGGATTTGTTTTTGTGGTAAATGATTCACCCCTCCCCTCTTAGTTACTCAACTCATTTCCAAGGCATGCATCACAATTTCTCACTATTTGATGTTTATCTTTGAAGATAGTTTCCCACTAGAAACTAGATGTTAGCACTTTATGAGCAGTTGTCATAGCCATGTAATGGCCACCACACACTCCACTATGCATTTCCTCTAAAATTTTCTCATCCTGATTCTGATCAACACATTTGAGCAATACGCCTTCATTCCTTTTACACCATAATTGTTCACCAATTATGGAATACTTAATGGCATGCAACTTCATAATTCTTTTCTTATTATCATCCATATCATAAGGGGAAATTATTTTATGTAGGTACATAATAATGTCTTTTACCATTCACATTGGTCAAGATCATATATGAATTAAATTTGGTTCTCCTCTAGAATATTAACATGGTTAGCATCAAGATTTTCTTGAGTCATCAGATTTTCTAACCCTTAGCCTCTTACCAATTTGGTAACCTGAACATCAATATTGAATTCTTGGATCCTGTTGATCCACCTACACCTTCTTCCAGAGACCTCTTATTGAGTGAAGATGTCTTTGACAAATGCACTGGGTACATAAGAAACAACTTTTGATACAACTAAATAAAACTTGAAAGCTTTGACAACTTTCACCAATGCATATGCTTGTTTCTCATTTATATCATATTTCAATTCTGCAGCTTGCAAGGATTTACTGAAAAATGCTATGGGTTGTTCAAAACCCTTTGAATTATTTTGCAAAATTATGGCAGCTACAGTGTGGATAGATGCAAATGAAAATATTTGCATAGGCTTACTATAACCTGGATTCCTCAAAATAGGAGCATCCTTAATGACTTGTTTGATATCATGAAAAGCCTTGGAAGGTTCATCATCCCATTCAACTTTGGCCCCTTTGTTCATCATCTTTAAAATAGGTTTACTAATTTCAGCAAATTTAGTAAAATATTCTTAAAAATTTCACTTGGACGAAGAATGATTATATTAATTTCACATTTTTAGGCTGTGGCACTTTCTCTATTGCATCCATCCTCTCTAGATCAATCCTAACTCCATCTTTGGAAACAATGTGACCAAGAAATTTTCCTTCAGTTACCCCGAATACACATTTTTGGGGATTTAAATAAATGTCATACTCAAAGGCTTTGACAAAGATCTTTTCCAAATGCCCACAGTGTTGGATTTCTTCCTTTGAGTATGATGTCAAATCATCCAAATAGATTGCTATAAATTTATCAATAAAATATACAAAAGCAACATCTATAGGTCTCTAGAATGTGGTCTTGCATTTGTCAAGCCAACTGGCATCCTAACATAAACACGAGTTCCCCATGGTGTTGTAAATGCAGTATTGTATTGCTCTGCTTCTTCAACCATTATCTAGTTGTAACTAGAGAAATCATCCATCATTGACATGAGATCACACCCTATCACTTTCTGCAGCATTGCTTCCATGTTAGGCATATCATAATTATCCTTTAATTAGGACATATTTAGATTTATAAAATCTACACATAGTCTTATAGCCCCATTTTCTTTCTTACAAGAACAAGGTTAGAAACCTATGAAGAGTGTCTATTTGGCTTGATGATACTAGCATCCCACATTTTCATCAGTTCCTCTTGCATTTTGGGAGCGAGAGTGGGATTGATTGGCCTTTTTTTTCCTGAATGGCTTACCATCAGTATTTAAAGGAATCTCATGCTGAAAAATATCTTCTCTATAAGCTTTTAAGTCATGATATGACAAAGAAAATGCATGCATGTGTTTCATCAAAGGATCTATTAGTGACTTCCTTACCTTTAGAGATAACTTCTTACCAACATATAATTTCTTTAGATCCTCTATTTTTCCAAGGTTCACTTCCTCCAAATCCTCTGGAATATGGACAGTCTTCATGCCCATTTCTTTGTCTTTATTATCAAAAGCATTCTCTAGGACTACTAAGCCTTTGGGAAATTTATTTGTTTTTAATTTCAATAAATCTTTCCCAAATATAATATCCTTTTCATCCATACTTTCTAGGTATCCAATGAATTCAATCTCCTAATTACAAAATTCACCCTCACTGTTCAAGGATGATAATATCAATGTCATCATCACACACTTGCCAATTTTCAATGTTGTCAGAGACTGAAGGTCTGGTTTTTACTCTTGGCAAGTGGTTTGTTCAAGAGTGTTTAGGAACACCTTAGGGTTTTGATATATGGAAACACATCAGTTATGAATGATCTCTTATAATGAAACATAGTTTTGGAGTTGTGACTTGTAAAAATGACTAAGTACAGAAAGTAGAATTACAAAGTATAGCACTACAATTTTGGTTAGCAAAGGCACTATATGATGAATGAAGACATGTGAGCTTAGGAGAATCTATTGTTGGGTATGATAGACCTTCAGCTAAGGCCTCTTGAGTTTTGGATCTCAACGATGAAAGTTACAGATAATTGAAGTCATGCAAAGATAGTGATACAACGAGACAAAGCAGTTGAATGGTCACAATGATTGAGGAAGTGTAACATGGAATCTAAAAATGCTAAGTTGGATTTTGTTTGGGTACTACCTCTATTTTTTAATGTATGATCTCTGACTTTGTATTTTAGTTTTGTTTAAAAGTGTTGGTTCCATTTTATGATGTATTTGAGAGCCGACTAGGTAATGTAATAAAATGTAGATATATGAAGAGTTTTTGAGAAGCGAAGTATGAAAATGGAAATGGATAAAAATAGATGAATGGATGCATTGAGATGTTAGAATTAGACAAATGGTGATGCGAGCTACAACTAGAACTACTTAAGAATAGAAAATGCTTGTATTGTTCATTCTTGAAAATAATTGTAACTGGTGGAACCCAAATTTACAAATCAATTTGCATATCTAAATAGCTCAAGGAAATATATTTTATACCTATGTCAATGAGATTTATATGTTTTTTACTACCATTTTACCCTAATTTTATTAGTCTTATTTTTGAATTCATATTTCTAGTCATTGCATGTGTTTTTACGGTCTTTTTGTTATTTCATATTCTTGTGTAGATCCTTTCGGTGATTAAAACCTCAACAAAGATCAACGATTGGTGTGATTCCGTAAATAGAAAAGTGAACAAGCTTTATCCATCACAAAATCATGCATTGTCACCATGTGTCCTGGGCCCACAAGTTCTCTAAGTAATGATGGAAAGATATATGGTTAAAGCTTGATGAAGATCGATGATAGGCGTAATGCCACTAAGAAAAGATGCACATTGTTTACTATTTACGGGATCACGCCTAATCGAAAAGTGTCTTGGGCCCACAAATTTTCTAAACAATGAGACAACAGGGATAACAATAGGCATTACCAGATTGGTCAAGTAGATTGATGAGGATGCACATCATTTTAAAGCAACTTAAAGTTCACGCTACTAAATCTCATTTATTTTAGCACGTGGGTATGATCAACGGTGGCGTTTTAACAAAGTGGAAAAGGTGATTGAGTTTTAAGGAAGGATTAAGGTTGATCGGAGGTTAAAGTAAAATGAAGATCGAGGATGGGTGTGATCCAACGATTGAAAGATGCAAGTTGTTTATCATTCATGAGATCATGCCTAAACGACGCGTGTCCTAGACCACAATTTCTAAGTAACGATGATCGGCTGATAAAACATAGAAGGAATCAATGGCTGGCATGATACCGTGATCAAAAACTAAACATTCTTTATCCATCATGAAATTACACGATGATGAAACCTGTCCTCGATGATGAAAAGGATAAGATGCTTGGGTGGCAGTGTTTAAGTGGATTTCTTTATGTTGTTTTAATATTTTGATATATTTTATGCTACTTAGGGTTTTTTCTATTATTTGATACGTCGTTATAATTTTCCATGCAGGGTTTCAAGGATGACAAATACCATGGATCCATCTGCTGATGGGATAATGTGATCTTCAGAACTGAAGGATGAGAACATACAGATGTTCTTAAAGGAATATTTACAAGGATAGAGGATATCAGAGTATGGTCAACAACGTCAATGACTCTGTTCTTAATATTGAAGTTGCTCAAGATATCAGTGATAATATCCATTATCAAGCAAAGTTAATATGGATACCAATAGATGAGCATGTGATTGAAACATCATGATGATCATACATTATTTAAACTATATTAGACAAATAAAAAATGATTTTCTTTTGACTGTGAATCCCAACGGTCAACAACTATTTTCAAACAAGGATATAAATCATTCCTTAATTGTAACTATGATTGTTTAGTTGTTGATCTTAGGGTTAGGTTTTAGTAATGAAGAGACACATTGGTCTGAAGCTTGTACACATCCCTTGGATATTATATAAATAGGGATTCCAAGACCATGTGAATGATAATTATTATCATTATTATTGTTCCTAGTTTTAGAATTTGATCACAACTGCAACATGGACTCAAATGTAATATTATTTCAACATCAATAAAAGATAACTGTTTTCCGTCTCATTTGTTGTAAGAAAGTTTAATTTTTTTTAGTTAGTCCCTTGCAATTATTGAAGGAATATTCAATTGCTATTCTTGCAATGCTTGTGTAGAGATTTTATATGTCTTATATCCATGTTTGATTATCAAGTAGTTCGTGAAAAGTTAGTGTTTCTAGCTTCTTGTTCAACTGGTCTCCCAACCAAAGGAGTTAAATTCATTTGAACTAGTAAGGATATAAATTTACTTAATTTCTCTGCGTCCATAGCATTTGAATAGTTGATGGTATTGGAATATATAATGTCTTGCAAGGTTGTACATAGGATTGAAATTGTGTTGACTCTATTACCCAAGTTGAAATAGGCACTAATCTTATCAATCATTAGATATAGTAATTTTGTTCATTTTTTAAAGTTGTTTAGATATTCTATCTATCATTCATCCAATTTATACATATTTTCAAAGCATTCTTACAATTAACAAAAGTATTCTTAGCCTTGCAGTTTACGTTGTATTGATCATAGTTTGATTTCTTTCAAGTTCCCTTTACATACTTGAGAGAGAAGGTTTGTAGTGTATGCTATCTACTATAAAAAAAAAACCTCCAACCAATAGATTAAGGTTGAGGTATAGGCCTACCAACCTTGGTCCTACGGAGCCATAATTGCAGAAGTTCCAACCTTGCCTTTGGTTGTGAATTGTTTTGATTAAGTAAAAGTAGGATTTGAAAGGTCCCAAAACCTTGTACAAAAGATTAGAAGATAGGCATTATTGATCAGCTAACAAAAAAAAGACAAAACAAGCATGAAGCTAGGGCCCGAGGCCACACAAAATAGAAACAGAAAAAGATAGCGCTAGAAAAAGATAGCAAACGGGGTTTGGTTGTGAATTGTTAGTTGGCCAAATCACTTGGGTTTCCCAACATTGGATGGGAATGTCCATAGGAAATCCAATCTATTGATTTGAGCACCAACAGATTGGCACATCTACTGGGGATTTTTTATAAGAATAGTTTCAAAATTTATGGTAAAGACAAACTCTACTGGGAGAAAGGACTCAGAAGAAAGTAAGTATTTTCCTTCTGGCAAGAAGGTGGTGACTCTACAAATTTGATGCAGTTATATCTTGGTAAACTGATTTTTTTATACTAAGTATACATGTGGGGTAGAAGATCCTTGCATCAAGATAAACTTGAATCAACTTTACACAAAATTCTGAGGAGAGGAAAGATACCAGTTTCAGATATGTTGTGTACTAGATATAAGAAGTTTCCTAATAGGGATAATATTTCTTTTAATGAAGAAAACCAGTTTGAAAATCCAAGTAATTTGGTGGATAATAGAAACCCCTTTGCCTTTGAAGATGCTGAAGATCAAATTCCAGTACAAGAGGTAGGAGAGGAAGTAGAAGAATATTATGAAGAAGATGAAACAATATTTTCAATGCTCAGTAAATTATATGAATATGGTGATAAGAATCCTAAGGTGGCTAAAGCTTTGAAGAGGTTTCCTATCAAAATATTGGATATGTTAGGGATAAAAAGAGATGATTTAAATTTATCTCCTAATACTAAAAATAGTGGAGAAATATCAAGTGGAAAGACGATATCAAAAAGGGATGGAGTACCAAAATATAACCCTCCACATAAAAAGAATGGAGATCAAGTTTTCAACAATGATCATGATTTTCCATTATTTGAACAGGAAAGTAGAGGAAGGTGTGGAAGAAAAAATGATGGAAGTGAAAGAAGTGGTCCTTGGAGACAACCAAATAATGGAGAAAACTATAAACCAAGGTAATCCAAGGCAGAAAAATATGGGAAATCATTATAATAATGGTCAAAATCACCAAGGGATGAGTCACCCAGTTCCTAGAGGGCATAATGGGAACTACCATAATATGGGCCAAAGAAGAAGAGTTGTTATGGTGATAGAAAGATATAGGAAACTAGATTTCAGTGGGATAGTTGGATACCCAAACCCTATGTCAAATGAATTAAGAAATTTCATTCCAAAAAAATTAAGGAAATGGAGTGGAATCTGCTGAGCAACATACCATCAATTTAAAAAATATTGTTGAGGAATTAGAGGAAAATAATGAGGATGTTTTGATGAAGTTGTTTGTCTAGTCATTAACTAAAGATGTCATTAAATGGTATAAGGGGTTTCTTGATGGATCCATCTCAATTTGGTGTGACTTTATAAATCAATTTTTTGAGAAGTTTGGTGATCATAATGATACATCTTTTGCATCTCATGAATTGACTGGCGTTAAAAAGAATTTTAATGAATCAGTTGCAGAATTCAATGAAAGGTTTAATAAATTATTTAAAAAAATACCAAGAGATATATGACCTATTTATTCTTTCTTAATTGATTTCTATCTAAGTGCATTTGATAGAAAAACACATTACAAGATTAGATCACAAAGACCTGCAATCTTACAACAAGCTTTCAAAATTGTCACTACTATTGAAAATGATAGAAAGGTTGTTGGAAGGATAAATAAAAGGGATGATACTAAATTATACAATTCAAAGTCCCCTAATATGGATGATCTCAAATAAATCAGGGATATTCTAAAAGATCTAAAAGTGAAACAACTAGGTAGGAGTGATAGGTCGGCATTCCCTAAAAATGACAGATTTAGATTGCAAGATATGCCCTATAATACTAGCTGGAAAGATTGTAAACTTGAAAAAGAAAAATTATGCTAAAGAAACACCTGATCCATTGAAAAGAAAAAACCATTTGGTGGAGAGCTATCCTTGGTGTGAAGCATGCACACTACCACATTCTCCTAATAATTGTGTTGTAGCCCAGAGACTGCAAGAGGATGAATATCAGAGTGATGATCAACAAACCACAGTGAATAATGTTTCATCTAAACCCATGTGGGGAAGAGATGATTATAGTTCTTCTGATGAGGATTATGTATACCATGATGATCTGAACAGGATATACCAATTTTAAGATATAAATATGTGTGTGTGTGTGTGTGTGTGTGTGTGTGTGTGTGTGTGGATTTAAAGGTTTTGGGGGAAGATAAGATTCTCCTCCTAGCACCAAATTTCACAAAGGAAAGATCCACTTTGATCAACCATAAGAAAATGGTTAATGCACAAATGCATCAATCGATCAGAAATAAGAAGAAAGAAGAAAGCCTTACATTCCCGGACTATGGATGAAGAGTGTGCAATATATTTGAATTGATTAAAACCTTAATTGAAATTAATTGAAAACAAGTACTAACTTCATAGTGTACCAAATCTGGAAATTGTTGTTTTCTAGTGTTTGTACTGAGTTTCGAGAAATTATGCAAATGGATCTGGAACATAAACACAGAGACAGAGAAAACCTAGAAATATTTTCCTTTTCTGAGAAAGGTTGACCTTGACCCAAATGTGGGGGTGCAATTGTACCCCAAAATGTTGACCTTGACCTGCGTTGCTCCAATGAAAATTATGTTTGCGAATCCCGAAAGTTGGCTAAAAAGGGTATCTAAGTCTGCTCTATAATTCACTGTCATGTACCTGTACCTACAAGAAAAATGGTTTTTTTTTTTTTGGGTGGGGGGTAAGGGGTTTGCCTTGGTCAAACCCTATTTTTAGAATTAACCTTAGAATATAATTGAAATTGCAAAGATAAACAAAGCAAATAAACAAATTCCCCTTGCTTGTATAGAAACCCTTGTGGAGGATTCAAATTCTTGGATCCACAAGTATGTAGGCTCCAAATGAATGTAGAATGTAGAATATAGGATGTAGGATGTCTCAAATTAATTTCCTTTAGATCTTCAACACCAATCTTGAATAGATCTTGGAATAGGAAGAATTGCATGGATGTGGATGGAGAAATCTTCAACAAGAGGGCCCCATAGAGCTTTGAGTCCTTCAATGGCTACCAATGGATCTCCTTGATGAATTGGATGCTTGAATGTGCTTGAATTCTTGAATTCTTGAGTGTAGATGATTTGTTTAATAGATTATGTGTAGAGTTTGGATGGATGAAATTGCTTCTTGCCTCTTAGCTTACCTAGAGAAAATGAGAGGAGAAAAGCTTCCTTATATACAAATCTAGGGCACAATCTTCTAGAGATGAAAACATAGGATAATTAAATTCCAATTAGACTTATACCCCTAGAAGTGGACCTATATTAAATATAATTTAAAGAGTCATTACTTCGGAGACTGAAACAACCGACTTGGAAGAGGGAATTAAATCTTTCCAAAGCCCGTCATCTGGAAACCTTGGAAACTTTAAATCTGGACCCTGGGACAGGGTCAAGGTTGACCCTGACCTAGGTCAGGGTCGAGGTTGACCTTGACCCAGGCTAGGGTCAAGGTTAACCTTAACCTAGAAGGTCTACCTTGACCCTGAGGTCAAGAACCCCAAATTTGTAGAGTGGGATGCCAAAAACAAGTTTGAGAGAAGTGGGAAATAGAGAAGAACATGGGAAAATCCAGATCCAAGTCAAAGACCCATTCAAGGTGTTTGACATGACCCCTAACCACTTACTTGGAGGGATAAAGTAGTCCAAAATGGAATTACTTCTATTTTCTGATGATAAACCAATTTGATAGGAAACAAGGAGAGTTTCCATTCATTAGAAGGTTAAAAAATGAGGAGAAAGAAGCATCTACTATTGCAACAATTGAGGAAGCAAGGAGTAATTACAAACTGAGGAATAGAACAATAAATGTTGATCAAGGGAAACCTACTGGAATATTTTTCAAAGCACCAAAGAAGAAGGTCAGTCAACCAGACATGATATCTATATCTTTGTTGGAAATATTTGTGAATGTTTTGAGATCTACTTTATTTCAGTTTTACACCAAATTGTGTTGGCAACCATTTAAAACCATTGTTGTCTTGTAACAGTTTGCTAGTTTGATTGAATACGGGCATTCCATGAATGGGTACTATCTGATTTTCATGTAATTCCCCTTCCTTAAAATGTATAATACATTCCTAACAAGTTAATGTGTAGATGAAGTGAAGGATTGTGGTGTTCATCGAGACAGTTTGAAAAAAGTTGATGAAAATGAGTGCTAAGGTATAGTAGCAAGTATTCTCACTTAATAAGGGGTATGTTTAATGTTTCATAGTGTCTTTACATGCCATTTTAAAGATGAATCCATCTTTGTTTTGGTGGATAAGTGATTGGAGAAGTGACATTTAAGAAGCCCTTGTTTAAAGGGTTTTAGAGAGCCAATTTGGGGCTTTTGTGTTTGTGATTGGGGAATAATTTATTTGGGATCATAATAGAAGACTATGGAGAGTCTCAGACTTTGGGAGTAAACACAAAATACAGTTTCTTTGTAAAATGAACAACTTTTAGGCCTACAAAAGGGTACCTTGTGGGATTTGAATAGATTGGTTCAAAACAACATCATATAAGCTTTGGATATGCTAAAGAATGGGATAAAGGGTGTCTAAAAAGGTAATTTATTTGCAAGTTGTTTTGGAAAAGTTTGGAGAAAAGTGCTCAATTAGGTCACTATAGGCCTAGTAGAAGTTTTAGGCCTAATAGGGTAGTTTGGTGAGTTTAGGGTGTTGGGTGTGGTTACAAACTTCACAACCACTTGAATCTATTTGAAATAAACCTAAATAGACTAAGTACACCAACCTCTATCCTTTGGAATGGATAGGAATCTGTAACTTCTCAAATTTTCCATCCTTCATTTCATCTTTTTGTCCAATCCACCCAACCCTCTGCATCAGATTCCTATGATTTGATATGGAAATGAAAACAAACTAAATGAACTATGAATAAGATAAACAATTAACAATAATCTATCATCAACTCGAAAACATTTCTCTACTTCCTGATTCTCTGTCTTTATAAGAATGGAGGCCTGATTATATAGAAATCCTCTCAAAAATGGATGGACGAGGTCAATTAATGATTGATGATTGAGATTAATCCCAGAATATAAAAATCCATGTGCAAGTGATTTGATTGGACGAGACTCAAAGTTGAAGAATCAGTTAACTCTAATGCTTAATCAATCATTTTGTAAGTTGCTAAATTGAATGATGAGTTAACAAAACTGATTTGAATTGTTTCCATAATGATAATTAGTTGACTGAACTAAAATGATTTGACCAATCTTTTTAGATTATTTAAATGGTTTAATGCATTTTCCTCCTAATTGTGATGACATAATTAATTTAATGCCTTTTTTATTAATTGAAAATTCTTATTTATTTAATCAACATCCTAAGACATTAATTAAATAAATAGTATAAGGTTGATTTATTTGTCAAAAACATTAGGATTTATGAATTAATTAATTAAATAGGATCAAGTGCGATGATTGAATGGGACCTAGAGTTTAGGTCAAATCAGATTGATAAATTGAATTGCCTTAGATTAGGACTTAGGGGATTTAATCAAGATTAGAGTTTTCTTGATGAACAATCAAGATCAGGGGCTTAGGGTTTTTTTGACCATTTATGGGTTTTTACAAAAGGTGCTTTTCTTTTTTATCCGTATTCAAATTTTGTAGGATTCCCTTATAAATAGTGTGCTTTGTTGGCCACGCTTTTTTTCAAATTTTTTAAGGATAGGTTGACTAGAATAGCAAAACTTGATAGACCATTTGACTCTCCTTGGCACTGATTTGCAGATTTACTTATGGACAATTCTTTTCTTGGTTATCCTTAGCATTGATATTCCATGTTGAGTTGAATAACACAACATAACTTGCTAGACTATTTGGCTCTCCTTGGCACTAGTTTTGAGGATGATTTGACTAGCATAACACAACTTTCTAGACTATTTGACTCTCCTTGGTCATATTCTTAAGATAAGTGAAACTATCATAACACAACTTGCTAGACTATCTCGACTCTTCCTTCTCTCTTCAAATGGATCACACAACATAACACAACTTATCTCATAAAACATATTTTCTTGCATGGATCAATTAGAATAGTACTACTTTATAGTCTATGGAATACATGTTTCATTTCTCCTTGCTCCATGATCCCATTGAATAATTCATCTTGCCAGTTGGTTGGATCATCGTTTCTTATCTCACCCTTGGTGTATGCTCTTTCTCTTTCCATGTCACCTCCTATTCTCTTTTAATAATATTCCAAGAATGATATTATAAATTAAGACATTTTAATCATCAAGGTCTCTTCACCAAGTTGACTTGGAGCTTTTGTTTTTAGTACTGTCCCCCTAATTTGTGTATTTTTTTTTTCCTTTGTTTATCTATGTTTTGTTTTGCTTTATTTTGTGTTTCCTTTCACATTGTTGTATGAGTTAAGAACCTAAGGTTGGGGTGTATTCCCTTGAACATAGTGATTTCTTATCTCTTTGTATTCTTTCTCCTTGTGTGTGTGTGTGTGTGTGTGTGTGTGTGTGTGTGTGTGTGTGTGTCCTAATTTACCTTGAGCATGCATGTAGAATAATACTCCTATTGAAGTGGGGGTAAATGTAGCATCATAAATTATAACATTGTATAATTTACACTACATTTTTTCCTTGACTTAGTGTGTAGTGACCTAGCTCTTAGCCAAGCCTATTCTCAGCCAAAAAATGAAAAAATGATGTCATATTCTTGCATTATTATCAAAACCTTTGTTTTGAGCTCAATAAACCTGATTTACTGCTTGAATACCCTATTTTGGAAATTCAAGGGTGCTTGTACACCCTTGACCCTCTAATTCAATTCCAAAGTCAAATTTTTTGGTGTTGGGTTCGTGTAGATTATTTCTCAATCCCAATATCAAGTTCCTATTAGTTGTTTCTCAATACACATGCCTTAATATGACCACTGTAAGTTGGATTAATTAACATTATACCTTGATAAACCTATAAAAGATCATCATTTAGATTAATTTTCACATCAATCATACACATCTCATATAAGAATAACTTATCATTGCATGCATTCAAGTTCAATAATTCAAGGCATTCTTTCATCCGACCATACCCTTCAAGCATTCTTCAAGATCTAAGCATTGTGTCAAGTTACAAAAACCTTGTTGCAAGCATGTCTTTATGATTTATCTCCTTTATTTCATGTCATTTTATTGCATCATTAAAATCACATTCAAAGAGCATTGCATAAACAAGTCTAAGGTATAATATTTTGTTTTCTACTTGAGAGCTTCCATTTCAATTGCATTTCAATTGAATTTCATGGTTGATTCTGAAACTAAGGTTTGACCTAAGTAAACCCCCATCAACCCAACATTTTCCCTTCTTTCTATGTATAGGTGGCAAGATCATGAGACATGGACTTGGAATTAGACTGGGAAAAAAAATACCTACAGATTGAGACTTCGTAGATCCAAAAATGTAGGGCCAAAATTTGTTTTCCTGACATTGACCCAAACACTTTGGAAAACATTCTTGGAAAAAATTCAGAGCAACATTGTGATCCTATAAGTGTAATTTTCATCTGCATGCTACTTTCCTAGGTTGAGGGCACACCAAGTGGCATTGACATCCATATTTCAAAATATATTTCAAACACAAGTTCCTTTCTATCTTCTCTTTCCAGATATAACCATGGTTGTCATATTTTTTCTATAATCTATTATGAATTTCAAAAATCCTTAATGTATCACTTTTGTCCCTAGATCTAGCATCCAAATCACACCTCTTGCATGGTCCATTTTAACTTAGAAAAGGAGTGTTGAACTCACCTTGTGCTCTATCCATTGAGCCAAGTGGATCCTCTCTCCTAAATGTAATCAAGGGAAATAGGTCTAGTTCCTATTTTTCATGCATAAACTAGTGAATCCAATTTTCACCATTACAATAGGTATAGAGATGAAAAAATATAAAAAAAATAGAAAGCTTTCACTATCCCAAAGAAAGTATGTGAACTTAGATAGGTTCATTAGACCTTTATGTTTTTCCTATTTTGATGGGAAATAATCCATTAATAGAACAATACTTAATCTCTCTCAGTGAGATAATTATAATCAAGTACCTTATGCTACTTGTTATCGTGAGATTGATGTGTTTTATGTTCTACATTAAACTAGACTCAAGTAGTAGTAGTAGTAGTAGTAGTAGTAGTAGTATTGATTCAACTAGTGGTTGATCATTGAGATGCAATAAAGAGGGCCTTTATATATGTGTAGGGTATCTACAAGTACTATATATTTTTATCACAATAGTTTTATAGGAGATTAAAACTTTGTGACTATTCATGAATTTATATATTTAGATTAGTATGGAGATGTTGTAAGAGATATCACTATTTAATATATTTTTACTATGTTTAGTAGTGCAATTAGCTAGATGTGTAAGGAACAAATTTGTGTCACTTTGTCCATATAGAAGATGAACACATGGAAGATGTTCATTCTTGTAATGAGTCCATTCAACTTGAAATATTTTATTTAAATGCGAGGTTAACTACAAGACTATGATAGTTCTAAATGATAGTCAAAATGTCATAAAGTTTCCAAAGAAAATGGCCTTTCATGTGAGGAAAAATTATATTGAGGCTCAATGACATTACGATGACATAGTAGAGGATGGGAGGGTGATGTTAGATAAATATAATAGTTTATTGAATATTTATAAATGAATTCATAAAATAAGTGAATAGAGTAAAGTGTAAGTGATGTTATGAGTCAATGGACCTATAGGACCCTAGAAATTAGTTCATAGTTTTGGTACTCCCTTCGCTCTTGAAAGGTTTTTGATAAGTGGGAAAATGTTAAGAAAGGTGTATCAACCTTTCTTTTGATGTAAAAAAAATATAATTAGGTTAAAATATACAAAACTTAATTTTGGGTCATAGATGTCATTTTTTTTCCAAAATAAATTTTCTAGGATATTTAACATTCCTTGTGATGAAATTAATTCTCCATTAGTATGCAAACAACACTTTCGATAAGCTTACACCGAAAGATAGGACTAAACAAACCAAAGATCGAATATTAAGAGATCACCAAAGATGACTAAGTGCAAAGAGAACCGATGACACAAGTAAGTGTGTAAACCAAAATCACAAAGCAGAAAGATAAAGTGGAACCCGATAGAGGAACCTGATATGCAAGTTATAGTGTAGACCGACAAGATAGATACAGTGCAACCGATAGAACAAAACTGAAGGAAAGTCAAGCATGACCGACAGACAAAATAGAAAGTCAGTTGCAACCCGCAAAAAAAGGATCTGACTTCCATGTCAAATAAAGAAAGTGTATTCTATTCTTAGGATATTTAGTTGTTTTAAATCCATTTCTTTAGGGATAATATATGTGAATGTAAGTGCTTTAATCAGTCTAATTGATTTAAAACACATAGACTAGGAGATCTAGGTATAATTTGTAAACCTGATCTTAGAGTTAACATTGTTTTTATCATAACTCGATGAAGTCAACCCATCTATAAATAGATGATGCAATCATTTATAATTATGAATGAATAGATGATGTGAAGAGAGAGGAGAAAATGAATGAATCATACGAGCACATCTATGGATTAGATTGAGAGTTTCAAGAATAGGGACAACAAAAGATGAATTTGGTTAGCAAGAACCAAGAACAGAGCATACCGAGAATCATAGGTATTATTCAATCACAGTTACGGTGATAATCATTTTATGTGAACTAAATAGGATCTGTATCAACAATAGGAGATTGCATTTACCAAGTCAATTTGTAATTTTCTATCATTCTAACAAGCGGAGAAAAGTGTAAAAATCCTTTCAAGGAAGGTGGATTTAACCATCCAACAACAAATCTCTTAACCGAGTGCACACTCAACAGTGTTTCTAAAGCTCTTAACAGAGTAGACTTTAATAGGTCTCCACCGATACTCCTAAAAGGGTAGATCAGCAGAAGTGATCAAATTGTAAGCCTTAACCGGCCCCTTCCAATCTGCAGATAGTGAATATTTTGTGGGTGTCATCCCCACCACAATTTTTACTTCCTCACAGAAGTTTTCTGCGATATCATATCTTGTGTTATGTATGAATTTACTTTCATGAATGTTTCTATGAATGTTCACATGTATGTTAATGTTATGAATTGATATAACTCCCATAAAGATAGTATAAATCATATTGAATGGATATACAATTGATTACAAAGGTTAATTGATAAAAGGGATATAAAAAATTTATAGGTATTGATTCACCCCTCCCCTCTCGGTACATACTTCCCACTAATCCCAACAATTGGTATTAGAGCTGAGTCTCTTCTTGGAAAGATTAAAGTCTTAAGAGAAAAGATCATACAATGGAGAAGTACAGACTTGATAAAAATATTGAGAATAAAAATCTTGAAATTCAAATGTTCTTTGAGCAGTATAAACAAGCTAGAATCAGCATGAGATAGCTGCTAGATGAAAGAAAGAATATGGCATCTCATTGTAATGAGACTGATTATCATGAGGAAGAGATACTAGATTTCTTTGAGTCTTCAGGATCAACTACAATCAAAGCATCAGATTCATCAAAAGAAAGCATCACAAGCCTAACTCAAATCAATCTACATCGGGATGGAAAAGTTAAATCTCTATAAATCGGTCAAGAGACACAGATGGTAAGAGTGATTGATGTCATGAGCAATTCTAGGAAAGTTGAGCAAGAAAGAACACTAGCTATTGATGATAGAAGAAAGATCATAGAAAAGCTACAGGAAAAAGAGTCTGAAATACAAAGACTTACAGAGCATCACCATGAGATTACAAATCAAATTATTCTTATGAGTCAAGAAGAAAACAAATTAAATGTTGAACTCATTGAAAGAATAGAAGCTATCGGTGAACTGAGGGATGAGAATGAAAATTTGAAACATGAAATAAGAATTCAGCAACAGCATAATGAAATTGTCAAAAAGGCTAAAGAAAGCAATAAAAGAATGGATGATTTTCTTGATGGACAACGAAGAGTCAACAACAATACCGATCTAGGTTTTACCAAGAATGGAGAATCATCAAATCAAGCTGATCCAAAGAATGTTTACACAAATTCAAGACCAAGAAATCTTACATGCAATCACTATGGAAATCAAGGCCATACATCAAATGTATGCAGAGGAAAAATAAAAGGTATTCCTAAATCTACATCTTCATTCGTAGGATTCTGTTATAAATGTAACAAGAAAGGACATAAAGCATATGAATGTAAGTCTGAGATGAAAAAACCAAAGAAGAAAACCTACATGTAAAAATACTATCCTAAATGTAAAATGAATGGGCACACAACTCTTGAATGCTAGAAAAAGAAAAGCCAAGCATGGAAGCCTAAAGGTCAAGAAACTCTCTATCAATCGAAGAGGGTCGGTAATCAGTATGTATGGGACTACAATACTTGGACAAACTATACATCATGTGGAAGATATGGTCACATTGTTGCAAACTGTATGAGATAATGGACTAGAAAGTATAGAGGCTGGACTAACCCCAGAATGGCATGCTTACATTGTCATAAAGTTGGTCATCTAAAGAAAGACTGCAGAGACCAAATGACAGGAACAAGCACATATCCCAATGGAAACACCATTGAAGATATTCAGAGGGCTAGAGATAAGATGTGGAGAAAAGCTTCAAGCAATGATGAAGCTGGACTGAGCAATGCAAACGGTGACACCCCATCCAATGGACCCAGTGACATCACCACCCCCACCTAAGCAGAACAAGTAAGTATGGAACTGCATTACCCATGTTATTACTTTACATCAGTTCCATAGTATGTTAATACAAAGCCAAATTAGCATAAGAAAGATGCATCATAGTTGTACTTGTTGAAATTTGTGACAACAATGATTTTGGCCATATATACTAAAACCCATCAGTATACACTCAAAGCTAAGATTTCCAACACTTACCAAGAAGCGTTGGTTAAAAGAAAAATTTGTTAAGTATAAACTGAGCCTCGTTGGTAAACAAGCAAATGAACAAGTTGTCAGAGATACCGAAACCTATCGGTAAAAGAAAAGTGAACAATGACTACTCTGAAACATTTTAAGTGTCACCGAAGGAAGTAAATTCTTCACTGACAAACTCAGTATTCATACACCGAGGAGTTGGTAAGAACTTATGGCACATGTTTTAGGGCGACGACTATAAATATGGCATTGGAACAACTCATTTGTTCACAACACTCAAAGCAAAGTGACCAAGGCAATTTTCAAGCATACAGCGAAGGGATCACAAAGATATCACGACTCGACACCAAACACTCCTAAGTTGTTCAAGAATCTTTGCAAGCAGTAAACAGTAAGTTCCAAAGAATCGACAACTATATTTTTATGCAATACACACAAGTCCTAAATTTCTGAAAATGGCTTCGACTTTACGAATTGTGAAATCCAAGAATGAAAGGAAAGATGAGTTCAATCTCATCAAGAACATAGCATGTGAGGAACCTAACTATAAGATCCATCTAGAGGTTGCCTCACAACCTGACAACGCTGGTGCATTTTCATGCATTCTAGCTAGGGTTTTCCTGGTTGAAGATGTTCGATCCTTCATACACTGCAAGATTGTAGAGATTGGAACATCAGAGGTAGAAGAAGATTACAAGAAGTTGTGCAACGATGACAGAACACTTAAGGAAGAGCACAAACACATTAAGGTGAAAGGGCTCACCAATTCCCTAATGTTTTCAAAGGTTTTCAAAACTGAGTGGATTCAGTTAGTGCTAAGCCGAATGCATAACAACAAGCTACAGCTTGATGAACCAAAGGTAATAACCTGAGATGTCATTCATGCGGTCACCGATTACCCCATAACCGATAAAGTTAAGGTACTAAAGCATCCACCAAGGGATGAGACAGAGAAAATGACTGGAGCCAAATGGGATGGCAGAGGAATGAAAGTTACAAAAATAACCGATGATGATATCAAGTTTGGTGCATGTGTTTTGGGCTATAAATTCTTCCAAGAAAGCATATTAAACAACATAGTATCAGGTGCAGTGGACACAGCATTCAAAATTGTGAAAAAGGGGATACAATTATACTTATCTGAGCTACTCCTGAATCAGTTGAAGGACAACTTAAAGACAATCAAGAATGCAAAGTCAAACACTTGTAAGTTTGGCTCATTAATAATGTGTATCTTCTTTTATTTTCAAGAAACATTCCCGTCAGTTGGAAATGTTAAATGGGATAGCACAAAACCGGTAACCATGCAAATCATTGAGCACATTGCTACACTGGGAGATAAATTTGAGTCAGTCATGGATGAATACTTCAATGTATTCAAAGACTGAATGCAAAAGAGAATAAGAATCCCAGAGAAACTCATTGAAAAATATAAGGATGAGATATGCTTCATGGCTAACACTAACAATACATATATTAAGCCTTATGTACCAAGGACAACATGGTTGGAACCACTATAGTATGAGATCAACATTGATCTTGCTACTAAGGTAATTGATGCCTTGATCAATTGACCATTGGATAAAAAGAAACTAAAATTTGCAACATTTGAAGAGGCCAAGACACGAATAAAATCAGGCCTGGTTGTGAAGAAAATTGTTAAGAAGAAAGACAAGATGGTAAAGAATCTCAAGAAGATTCTATCAACAACCGAGGAAGACGCTAAAAAAGATGAATAAGTTGGACAGGAGGAAGAAACTGAAGACCAGTTATCTATCGGTAAAGATGAAGTAAAGGATGAGTCTGAGGAAACATAGTCAGATTCACCACCTCCTCCACCAACAAAAAGGCCAAGGACAATAGTTGCTTCTCAGACAAAAAGTGAAACATCAAAAGACTCTACTCCTTCACCTCTAAAGAAAAGAAAGGTTAGGAATTATAAGAGGAAAGCTCCCGCACTGAAGAGAGATCAAAACAAGAAAGGAAGAAAATTCATCAGGACCTGAGAGGACATAGAGGACATCAAGCATGATGAAGCTATTGAAGCAGAAAGTGTCAAGGTAAAAGAACATGACTCTATTGATGAAATTTTTGTTTATATTGCAAATTATGGATCTATTACAGATCCAAACATTAGAAAATAGCCAAAACAAAATCAAGAAGATAAGAATAAAATTGAGGATGCCATGATAGCTAAAATGTACAACTTCAAATATGTACCAGTATAATTTGAAGGCAGTTATGTACCAAGGGAACTATTGGATAGATTATAGTCTCGTTGGACAATTGCATTGAAGAATGAGAAAGAGATAAGAGAGAGTACTTGTTTATCTCATGCCACCAGAATCAAAGAAGGTTGAAATTGATGAGATGATGGAGAAGTACAAAAAGGAGTTCTCACCGAAGCTGAGAGCACACAAACTCCTAGAAGGAAAGCTTATAGAGCTTGAGAAAGACAGCCATAAGAAATGGTGTAAGATCATGAATAGACCTATTAAGGAGGATAGCTGCGACAAAGACCTTCAACAACAAGATGTTGACAAGGCAACTCAAGATGATACATCCATTGAGTTAGATAAAGAAAAAGATGATAACACAGGCAACAAGACTATAGATGTTGTAGATGAAACATGGGAAGACACCACAAATGACAACATTGTGGATACTAATGCCATAGACATTACCGATGACCCAACAGAGGAAGTGAATAAGGTCACTGCTAAAAAGGACAAAACCGATGCGCAGGACACAACAGTTGATACTGCACAGGTGAACATTCCAGGGAAAATGCCAATATTGATACAAGCTATCAATATCATGCAAGAAGCAAGCAAGTCACCTGAGAAGGATACTCCAAAGGATGCAAGAGAAGAAGCAAACAAGGATAACACTAATTGTTAGCAAGATATCAGAGATACTCAAGATGTAATCGACACTAATAAGGTTACTGGAGGAGAAAAGGAAAAGGATATTGATGAAGCAAAGGACGCCAATGAAGGAGACAAGCCAAAAGATGGTGCTCTTGAGGAAACTGACAATAGTGCTACCAACAATGTAAAGGTGAATGTGGAGACGTTTGAAGACACCTGACGAGCTGAAACCGATGCTAAACAATAGAAAGAAGCATAGCAGGTCACTTCATCGAGCACAACAGAAAAGGCTAAGAAATTGGCAATGGTGTTACATTCTACTGAGTCTTAGAAGAAGAAGAAGAAGACAAAGAAGAACAAGTTAGAGGTTACATTGGATTAAATCATTGAAATACCGAACTGTGACCCCTCTACACTTGACATTGAAGCATTACAGGAATATGGAGAGATATGCCAGAGGAAGGCATTGCAAGAGAAGCTAAAGAAATAGCACAGGGACTCCATGGTACTGGAGACAACAAGGGACATTCTACATCACATAGTACCCGATGTTGATATTGATCAAAGCAATCCTATACTTGATCAACTGGCTACCCTCACCGATGCAATCACAACTCAGAACATTGATGCTAAGAAGGAAATTGAGGAGAGAGCCAAGATGAAATACCAACAGAAGATCATAGAGAACATTAGCCAAGAAGTGGCAGTAAATAAGGTAAAGCTATCAGAATTCATATCTGAATTGAATCCAATCATATCTGAAGCTATAACCTTAATTCAAACATTGAGCACAATTGAAAAATTCACTAAGGAGAATAGTGACAACATTGCAAAGTTGGATACCGATCTAGGAAATAGTGCACAAAGCTTAACCACTGATGGAGACAATGCAGTCAAACTGCATTATGAGAAAATCATAGAGATTAAACGGTTAAGGCAAGAGCTGTGGGAGGCAGAGACACATTTCAAGGAAGAAGTAACCAAGCTCCAAGCTCAACTTCTGCCAAATATTACACTGCTCCAACAACATATCAGTTCTGCAAGGCAATTGGTTGTAACTCCCGAGATGTCTGTGGAGACAACATCTATGATATGCACTCCAAGATTACTCTCAAGCACATGGCTCTAGAGAAACTCAAAGAGAAATGGGAGAAGATGATGGAAGACATGAAGTCTTCACATTCCCATATTTTTTATAAGCTCTAAAGGTAAAGACCTTTGCCCTTAATATCAAAAAAGGGGGAAAATGAAGAATACAAAATACAAAAAAAAATGATGATGTGTACATTCATTCATTTAGATGGGCAAATGGTAAATATGTATATGGTATAGATATATGGGAAAATGATAGTATGATTACAAAGGAGAAAATTATCATATGTACAGATATACCAACATATACATAGGGGGAGTCATTGAATGACTAAGGATTATATATGTTGTATATACTTAACACGTTGTTAGTATTTTGCACACATCATTTTTTGATACTAATGTCAAAGGGGGAGATTGATGACATTAATTTTCCATTAGTATGCAAACAACACTTTCGGTAAGATTACACCGAAAGACATGACTGAACAAACCGAAGATCAGATACTAAGAGATCATCGAAGATGACTAAGTGCAAAGAGAACCGATGACACAAATAAGTGTGTAAACCAAAATCACAAAGCGAAAAGATAAAGTGGAACCTGACAAAGGAACCCAATATGAAAGTCACAGTGTAGACTGACAAGACAGATACAGTGCAACTAATAGAAAAAACCGAAGGATAGTCAAGCATGACCGACAGACAAAACTCAAAGTCAGTGGCAGCCCACAAAAAGTGGATCTGACTTCCACGTCAGATAAAGCAAGTGTATTCTATTCTTAGGATATTTAATTGTTTTAAATTCATTTCTTTAGGGATAAGATATGTGAATGTAAGTGATTTAATCAGTCTAACTGATTTAAAACACATAGACTAGGAGATCTAAGTATAAGTTGTAAACCTGATCTTAGAATTAACATTGTTTTTATCATAACTCGAAGAAGTCAATCTATCTATAAATAGATGATGCAATCATTCATAATTATGCATGAATAGATGATGTGAAGAGAGAGGAGAACATGAATGAATCAGATAAGCACATCTATGGATCAGATCGAGAGTTTCAAGAATAGGGACATCAAAAGATGAATTTGGTTAGAAAGAACCAAGAACAGAGCATACCAAGAATCAGACGTATTATTCAATCACAGTTAAGATGATAATATTTTTATGTAAACTAAATAGGATCTGTATCAGCAATAGGAGATTGCATTTACCAGGTCAATTTGTAATTTTCTATCATTCTAACAAATGGAGCAAAGTGTAAAAATCCTTTCAAGGAAGATGGATTTAACCATCCAACAACAAATCTCTTAACTGAGTGCACACTTAATAGTGTTGCTAAAGCTCTTAACAAAGTATACTTTAACAGGTCTCCACTGATACTCCTAACAAGGTAGATCATCAGAACTGATCAAATTGTAAGCCTTAACCAACCCCTTCCGATCTGCAGATAGTGAAGATTTTGTGGGTGCCATCCCCACCGCAGTTTTTACTTCCTCACAGAAGTTTTCTGCGATATCATATCTTGTGCTATGTGTCAATTTACTTTCATGAATGTTTCTACATGAATGTTCACATGTATGTTAATGTTATGAATTGATATAACTCACAAAAAGATAGTATAAATCAGATTGAATGGATATACAATTGATTACAAAGGTTAATTGATAAAAGGGATATAAAAGTTTTAGAGGTACTGCTTCACCCCTCCCCTCTCAGTACATACTTCCCATTAATCCCAACACCTTGTTGGGTGCCTAACACATAGATGTCTTTGAGCTCTACATTTTTTTCATAAAAATACATCCTAATTATCTTGTTGGATCAAAATTTATGACGTTTGAAATTGGGTCTCCCACATAAAATACAAAAACATGACACATAAAAGAGTTGTAATAAGAAGTTACATGTTTTGACTAACTTATGATGATGAACTCATGCTAAGTAAAAAGAATATTCTATTTTTCTTCTATGGATTCGTAATGGGATTTAGGTGTTAGATTCTCAATCATATATTTGAGCACCATATATTTGGTGGTTATAGTTCTTGGTTTCCTAATTACCATTTTATGGTTTCATGTATAACTTCTCTTATTTCTTGGGTGTTTGAGATTAATTTTTTGGTAATGAGTTTTGTATGTACTACTATGCTATGAGAATTACTCCAAATATTTTATTGATAATATTCTTATTAAGACTTAGAATCTACAAGTGTATTGTAATAGTTGATTACCAAATAAATATTGAGTTTCTTTGGAGTAATTTTTTTTACCTTAAAGTTTTTCCCCTTGTAACTCACTAAATTTTTATATTAAAAAGCAACATAAAAAAGGTGCTAACCTTATAGACAAAACAACTTGTAGGCAACTTCAAGAAGCCATTCACAACACATTATTAGTGCATTTACAATATACAAACCCATAATATCAAAACAAGTCTAAAGAAATAAATATAAAGGATATAAAGCCTTAGAGTTTTTAAATTATAAACTAAAAAACTATAAACCAACCAACAAGTGGCTAAGCAAATAGACAACCCCAACCCTCAGTGAGGAAATCAAACAGGTCCTTATAATTTTCATCATTTTCAACATATTTTCCTAGGACCTTCTACTTCAGGTAGAGTGTGGTGGCATACCCTGCATGAACTATAAATAAAGTCAATATGTTACAATATATCGCTATTGTGTTTATTCCCTTGTGACCATATGATTAGTTTATTCTTTATAGATACCTCGTCTCATAAATTAGTGTAGGAAGCATATTTTGTGCCAACACTTCTCATAAAATGACTTGGTGTTTTTGAGAAATAACGAACATTGGAATTATTATTTTAGTTATAGGAGGTGACTTGTTCCCATCTTTTTTCTTTAGATAAGCCTAGTGAATTGACAGGAAATCTAATAAAATTGGAAGATGAGAGATTAAAAAAATCCAACAAATGTGGCTACATGATGTTGAGGTATTTGGTCTTTAATAAAATAGATTTTGGAATGACTAGGTGCATGAGCTAATATTTTACCATGTGTTGATACAAAACCTCATGTGGAACTAGAGGAAAGTTAAATAGTGGTCATTAATTGATTTTCTCAATGATAGATGGAATACGAACTCTTTGTCAAATGACCTAAAAGTGGTGTTGTTTTATACTCGTTTAAAGTGTACAATTTGAAATATTTGTTATCAGAAATAATGAGTAACAAGTAATTAGATGTAGGTCAAGTTTGAGTCAAAAGAAATTTTAAAAATTGACAAAATGGGTGAAAACTACACCCATGATCTTAAAACAAATCAAGACTACACCTAAAATTTTCAACCTAGAAAAATAAACTACAATCTAATATTTAAAAATGATATATGTATTAAAACATTTTATCTTTGACAACATGAATCTAGAGTCCAAACAAACATCAAGTAAGTCAAAAACATATGCTAAGATAATATAGCTAAAACCTCTTTGTAAACTAGTATAAAACAAAAAAAAAATACACTTTTCATCCTTATAAATCTAATACTGTATTTATAAAATAACAATAGAATACATTTAAAAAAAACTAATAAAGTAAAATTGCATAAATAATCTGACATCATCTCACTTCCTAATCCATCATCATAACAAAAAGAAAAGAAAAAAAAGATATAAACATATTTTACACCAAATAAAAATAGGGTTATTGAAATCAATGAAAATGTTTCAAAAATGGGAACATTGTGTTTAAAAAAAGGTGGTGTGTTTGGATATGACAGAGTTGCTTTAAGCATAAGCTACTCTAACTCTATTTTATTCATTCTATTTTAATGAGCTTTCCAAGAGCTCTGAACCATTTCTCATGGGGCCCAAACAAAAGTGGTAAGAATTTCAGTCCACTCTGACACATTCATATACTCTCTTAGCTATTTGAAGATAATACATAACTGTCAACTTTTAAGTAAAATATTCACAACGACTGGTAGTTTTGAATTTTGCATTGCATGGACAGACAGATGAAAGAAAAATCTGAATAAATGCAAAGAAAATGTCCCACATCAAACGAATGTGGACATAGGATATCACTCTTATCCAAATTATAGAATTTTCTGTACTGCAATATCATACATAACTGAGTTTAAAAGGATATTGTTTATCATTTATGATTGCTATGATGTACCAACTATTTTTAGTTTTTTTTTAGTGAGGGGATAAGTATTACGGTATGAATTATTGTAGCCATTTATTGATATGGAGAGTATATTATCGATTATGAATAATTAACTTTTTTTATATGTATTTATTTTGTTGAGGTCATTTGTGATATGAATATAGTTGTATTTTTTTATAATGTTAGAAGTTTTTATATTTAACAAGATTTGATCAATGGTGATTTTTTTAACATCATTTATTGTCACCAATCAATCAATATAACAACTATTTTAATTTGTATTTGCAATTCAAGAACATAAACAATATTTAAACTGTACAAATATCAATAAATTTGATTGACTCATATAATGACAAAATTACCCACAATTTTTTGACCTATCATTTGGTGGCAACATCTATGAATAACATTTAGGCATATCCATTTTATTTATAAACTAAACTATTCTAATAATAGATCTAAATATTTAGTGGATATTTAATTTTGTATTGTGTTTTATGATCAAGATATAAGATCCAATATCATATTTATATAGCCCTAACTAAAAAAAATAGTACTTAGTGATCTTGATTTTTGCAAGGACAATGTTAAGCCCATAAATCAAGCTTAGGATAAGACATCCTCTTTCCTACATTGCTCTACTCTTATATGCTTATTTTCCTATAAATGTGTTAGATATTTGAAATAGGGTGATGGCTAAAAGAACCTTAAAGATTTTTCATATTTAAAGGGAAGATGTAGTACTTCCTTGGTGATAGGTAGTCCTTAAGTTATTAGTGTACAGTAAGTAAAAAAACAATGACTAGAAAATTGTTAGAAACAATGTTGCACACACAACTGGGGGGGGGGGGGGGGGGGGNGGCTGAATCAGTTGCGTCCCAAAACTCAAAACTTTTTCCAACACTTAACCTTAATCTCATATCTGAATAATAAACATTTAATGCAAGATCACAACATATCAATTGACACATAACACCAAGATTTTTGACATGGAAACCCGGTTAAGGGAAAAAATGTTGTGGGGATCAAACCCACAAGATGATGTACTCTATTAAAAGCACTATACCATGTTAGGAGTATTACAAAGAGAATGCACATGCATTCAAGAACACTACCTAGAGCTCACCGCTCAAATACAAATGAGGGCTACAACCTTGAGGAACACAATGAAGGCTACAACCCTGAATGGACTATAATCCATTGTGGACAACAATCCACAAATTATGAACTAACAGATAGCATCTTTGTCATGCCAATATAGTTCCAATGAAATACATCAAACATTTGCCTCAATTGCATTCCACTCGGACCTATTCACATAGTCATCAATACACACACACACCTTTGCACTTACAAATGATTACATCTTTATATACACTTCATCAACCTTGGAAAGATAAACAAGGTTAGCATCAACCTTAACACATCAATTACAAAATATTAATTCATTACAACTCAATACACAATGCGATCCAAAACATATAGGCAAAGACATATCTAGGATCCAAATATTCATCCTTAAACATGCTCCAGATCCATAAATCATGTCACGATCCATCACAACACGTGACACCATCATGTCGGCCAAGAACAATAAGAACACCAACATGCTACAAGAAAATCACCAAATTCGATCACATAACCCAATGCAATCTAGCAACATGAATAGGACATGATCAAGAAACATCAGCAAGAAACATAAAATGTCACAACATCAACAAAAAAAATTGTCTTAGAATTCACAATTATGTCTGCACTGTTCATCTGAAACACCAATCTGTAACCTCTGTCACTTAAGAAAAATAGCTTGCCAGCATCCAAATCATGAACCACTCAAGCTGAGGACACACATACATGTCCTAAACTCACCACCAGGTTAACAACCAAAAATATTTCATAGTCGATGCAGACCGATCCAAGAACTGCAACATTGTCTAGATGTCAGAACAAACAAAATACCAGTTTATGATAAATCATTCATATCTTACTCAAATCAACATGTGAACATTTGTAAATCAACATAGATCAACTAAAGAAATCATTGAAACCATCTGTACCTTAACAATATCTCAACCTCAATATAGTAGCCATACCAAATCAAACATCTCATTGAACCTACCAGGAACACTGTCACCAATAGTAGAAATATGTTGACATGAATGACAAAACATCAATGTCAGCATATATATACATGATATCTCAGCAATCTCCAATGAAAAATATGCAAGTGTTTAAGATGACAGTGCAAAGTAGTATTTGTTCTTTCAAATGTTGATAAAATTCTAATGAAAATGATTTGTAATGATGTGGGTTGATGAGACATTTTACCATGATCATCCTTAAAAGATAACTAAAGACCTAGGGTTCCTTAAATAAAACATCCTAAAATATTGATTAATTTTTATTTTTTGTGCACGTATCTATGTGGAATATACAAGTTTTAGAGTTGTGTATAATGAGAGTGAGATTTAGAATTCAAAATGGTTGAATAAGATCATAATTCAAATCATATTATGGATAAATCTATATCCACAACCTATTCTATGAGGGTGAGAATCCTAGGGGTATGTAAGTAGTCATATTATTTGACCAAGCATAATTATGGTTAGTGCAATGCCCATCAAGATGACCCAAAGGAAACTTAAAATTATACTAACATTTATTTGGGTGTGTATGTGATAAGGTAAGAGATATATCGATAAAGTATTAGTGTCATCATACAGTGTGAGTGATACCTAGTACCACTAATGTGTAATAAAAAATCACAAATACAATGACAAAGTAGAGAGATGATGGTGTGGTGTCTCACATGAAGAAGAAGGAAAAGGAAGTCATAATGGATTCATTTGTAGAAGGAAATTGTAGACACCTAAAATTGACCAGGTGTATCTCAAGCATTCAAAACTATAAATCTCAGCTCAATGCTTCAAAATGTCATCTCAATGCAAAACAAATGGATCAAATCAAATAGACAAAAATCAAATCAAATTAAAAGATCAAATAATCATGAAATCAAATAATTAAATTCAAGCCTAAAGGGATTAATCAAATTATGCAATTGATTTTTCAATTGTATAGTTCAAATCAAAAAGATTAAATCCAACCCAATCACCCTTCCATGGCTAATTAATTAAATGATGGAGTTATTTAATTCCTAGTGTCTTTGAGACAACCAACCAACTTTCCCTCCATTTGAAAACACCTCAAAGCTTTTGACTTAACCAAACTTTGATCATGATTAACTCACTCTACCCCCTACCCTTGGGAAAATGCTATAAATACAAGACATTTCCTCTGTGTTTGGGATCCAAGAATTTTAAAACAAAAGAATCCTTACTATAGGCACATGGAGAGCATTTGAGAGCATTGGAGAGCTTTTGAGAGAATTTCAGCATTTGCATTAGCATTTTAGCATATCATGTTTAGGAGCATTTGTTATTTTCTCACATATCTTG
>MU227855.1:1407966-1419467 GCA_018584345.1 Thuja plicata
CTCTTAACAAAGCTTGGATAGAGAACCATGAGATGAAATAGATTCTTAGCTTCAATTCTTAGATTAATTTGTATTGTCTTTCCATAGAATTGTTGCTCTCAATCTTAATTTCATGAAGGTGTATTTTTATACACACAGAAATAGATGTGATTTGCATCCCCTTGAGACAATACTTGACCTATAAATGGAGTACACTCAACTAAACCTTAATGTGTGGTATAATTCACCTAGGGTCAAAAGCAAGTTATGTTAGGTCACTATTTCACTAGGGAGTCCCGAGGAGTAAAATGTGCATTACAAATTCAATTTATTGTGTAATGGGTCAGAAATTTTTAAGTGACTTAAGGAGGTGGCCTCTCTCATTACGTAAGATTCAAAGACATTATTTTAACATAATAAATCTTAATTTAATAAATGAAAAGATGTTACATACTGGATGAGATTTATTCTACCCAAGATGAAGAGAAACTCATGGTCAACCTTATAAATCGTAAGTTAACTATAAGCTTGAGGATTTCATTAGACACATAACATCATAGCAATGAAATTTTAAATATTGAAAGAAATAGACAAATATACCACTACATATTAGGGGAAAGTGGTAATTATATGACTATTGTTTCTTAGATATTAAGGCAAGATAGTTTAGGGGCTTGGGGATTGGGGATAGGATGTTGCCAGGTAAAGATTTATCTTCTTATATTTTATCTTTTATGAGGATATGAAATGAAATTAGCTATTCTATTTATGTAGCTATTATATAACATACATATATGTATTTATTAAGTACATGTATGTATGTATGCATGCATGCATGTGTGTATTTATATATATTTTATGTATAAGTATACATGTGTATTTATATGTCAATGTATGTACATATGTACACATATGTGTATAATATAAGTTTATCTGTGTGTGTGTGTACATATACGTACATGCAAACATGATTGTGATAGTAATAGAAATAAAATGTTAAATTGGACATATTAGGTGTAAAAAAATATCATTAAAAATAGAAATTTAGTCAATATAAAATAGGAGTTATTTTAATAGGAAATATGTACTAGGAAAGGGTATAAGGAACAAGGTATATCTATAGCAATAAAAATTAGGTATACTATTTTAATGATTTTGTTATTAGAAGTGACATATGATAAGTTTACTAACCAATCCCCCAAGGAATATGAGAAGATGTTTCACATGCATGGGCATCCATTATGTTTTGTAAAATTAGAGGGAATGGAGTTCCTTTCTCATCTTTTACACATCTTTACAAGGCTATATATAGGATTTATAGATTTAATTTATTTAATTTAGTTTATTATTGTGATTTCATCTATAATCTATAAATTTTTCTTTGTCCTATATCAATGAAAATCCATGTTTTTAACCTTTTTTCACCATTCAGCTAGCTTGTGCATGTATATTTCCTTGTGTTGGGTGTTTCTTTTGTGTGTTTCAAGTTTTTATGTTTGTGTCTAATTTATGATCATGTATATTATACTATGAATCTATATTTCCTTGCAGCATCTCATTGATTCAGACCAACATATGAGTACTTGAGAGGTAGATTAGAGTTGAATTTTTTTTATGTTTGGGTTCTTTTTGGTGTCATGTGCAGTCACAGGCATGGATAAATCATATCTCTAATCTGGTACATCATCTTCCCTTTACATTTCATGCATCCCTCTTCCCCTTTTCCCTACAAGTTGTTAGTTTAGTTAGCATAGGTGAACCCTGATTGGAAGGAATTCAACCTTCTCTGAAGATTCACCCTCACATGTGCAATGTATGACACTTGGAGGTTGATTCAATATTTCACAAGGTTTCTTAGGGGTCATACCCCAAGCATGTGTTAAATTTTTTTGATAACATATATCAACATCAACTACCACTTGCAGAGTATGAAAGATCAACAGGTTTTTTTTGTCTTGTAACAGTCAGGAAATTACCTACTACCACTTATCAAATGTAAAAAGGCCCAAAGCCTTTTTCTCCCTTATCTTATAAAAGAGAATCAAAGCATTTTTTTATAGTTTCTATTTATCCAAATAGATTATAGAGAGTCATATAAAATGTGTCTATTTTTCTGCAAGTTTGTAAAAAGGAATATAAAAGGTCTATGTTTTCAATTTTTTTGTATGTGTTTCATGGATATAGTTGAAATTTTTTTTTAAAAAGTACTATCAGAAACGTTTTGAAATTAAAATATAATAGTTTTCAAGTTGTCTCCATATTTTTATACAAAGTTTAATGAAATAACTGGTTAAGGTCTTTATGATTTCCTATTTTCACTGCGTTACATATGTATGATGGGCTTTTGAATTCTCTAAAGTAGGGAATTAAGTTCTTTATCCCTTCACAAAGATTTTGTGTGATGCTGATATGGATAAAAAGTATAGATTGTAGCTCATTCTCATAGCTTGGCTAATACATAGTATTAATCAGGAGGAATACATATGTTTTTGGTTAACATATTGATTTTTTTTTATCATTGTTATGCTTCATTCATGACTCTATTTTCCTTAGGCTAGGTACTAGTCATATTCCCATGTTTAACAACTCAACACATTCCAAAAAATCATAAAGGAATTTTCTTTCCATGTTATTTTATTTTAGGTTTAGGTTTTAGGGTTAGAATTATCTCTTCTCAAGGTCTCTAAAATGTTATCAATTTAGGGATATCTAGCCAAAATCAGATTAAATCATACATATACTTGATTTCTTTATGCTGAGAGTGTATCTATCACAATACCCACTTCAAAAGGAATTAGGGATATAAGGGTATAGATTTGGGTACACCCACCTAGATTTCATAGAACCTAAAGTGTAAAGGCTTTTGATTAGCTCCTTATCCCTAATAAAATCCTATCAAGTTGGCCACTGATCCAAGTCCACTAATAAAATCCTTCATAGAATGTCATACAAGTTAGTTATACAATGCTAGAGATATTTTAGCAAAATAAGGGTACTTAAAAAATATTATGAAAATATTTCCAACCTAAGATTTTAATATACATGTATGCGCAAAACTATAAGTTATGAATATTTTCTTAATTTTTTTGTTAGAAACTACAAGCTATTTTTTGCATCCATATCCATGCACAAATTTCTACATTTAATTAAGCTAACTTAATTGATAATTATTTAGAAACTACCATTACCAAACTTGGGTGCTAAACTAGTCTTATCCTACCAAGTTTCTATAACTACTCCAACATTCTCTCCAAGTCTGCAATTAACTACCTCTCATCTTACTCTTTCCTTTCCAACAACTCCCACACACCTTACAAGTTGTTATATTTGTAAATAACAACTTCTATGTCACTTAGTGAATGTGACACATACCAAAATACAAACCATGTGTGACACCTAGTGCCACTCTAAGTAAATAAGAAACTAATCAAATAAAATAATTTGAGCATTAGGATTGAATGGTGTATGATACATACCCCCAACAATATTGATAAATACTACACTTTTGTACAAAGTTAGGTCCCTTTCCTTTGTTATCCATCTATCGCTTGCACACATTCCTACACATATACTCCTTCATCCTAGATGTTTTATATTTTCCCTATTCCTTTTTTTATCACACCAATGCTCACACTCATTTCATTACAGATCCTATCTATTAAGGTCTATATCCACTTCATGCCTCAGACTATTTTGTGTTTATGAGGTTGTCCTCATAGTCACGGACTCATTCCACCCTAATTAAAAAACATAAATTCAAATTTAATGAATCAACACCTTTACCCTTCCTACCTACATATATGATGTGTTCAAGCTATTATTGTGACATCCTTGAAATTAAGGGAAATTATTTTTGACATCGAAAGATCTAGGATTTGTATCTATATATCATTCACATTTACACTTCACTTAGTGCACTAAAAAGAATCTAGTTCTATGCAAACATTCATGGGGGCTTTTGCAAGACTAAATATTGTTGTTTCAACTATTCATACACATTTGTAATTTGACCCAAGAGAATATATATCTCTTTGTAAAATAATAGTCAACCCACTAAAATATTTCTAAATGGCACCAATCCACTAAATACTAAAAGGTAGAAAAGCCATTAAGATTCTTACATAATACATGATATATATTCATAATCTTAGGACAAATAAATAGTCATAGATTCATCTGAAATAATTGAACTTATCGATATTAACATTTTTTTTAATTGTAAATGACTATTCATTTGATAATATATTTGTTTAATTTCAAAATATATTAGACTTAAATTCATATTAAATAAATACATCCAAAAATCATTAAATTAATTATATATAGTTTTATATTTAAAAATTATTATTATTATAAATTTAAAAATTATAATTATGTGTATACATTTTATTAGGTTATATTAGATTAGGGGAAGCATACCAGTAGTCGTTATAGCTTAGTTTGCACACCCACAGATCCTAAACAATAAATTGAATTTCGAGGACCTTTTGTGTCTTCGTATGTTACTTAACTACTTATAGCTATTGTTTTGGCTTTTAGGTAGTAATGATGCATGTTATGGGATCTGTTATGTGTGCAAGGATCAAAAAGTGGTTCAAAATTTGTCCTAATAACCATGTACTATAACCACCTCAAAAATTATTGATATTTTTGCACAAATGTTCTAGTAGTTGTTTAAAAATGATCAATACTTATGCATAAATATCTCAATAGTCCTTAAAAATATCTATGCATAAATTTATTTAATCAACACCTTTACCCTTCCTACCTACATATATGATGTGTTCAAGCTATTATTGTGACATCCTTGAATTTAAGGGAGATTATTTTTTACATCCAAAGGTCTGGGAGTTGTATCTACATATCATTCACATTTACGTACATCAATTAGTGCACTAAAACGAATCTAGTTCTATGCAAGCAGTCATGGGGGCATTTGCAAGAGTAAATATTGTTGTTTCAACTAATCATACACATTTGTAATTTGGCCCAAGAGAACATATCTCTTTGTAAAATTACAATCAGTCGACTAAAATATTTGTAAATGGCACTAATACACTAAATACTAAAAGGTAGAGAAGTCATCGAGATTCTTACATAATACATGATATATATATTCATAATCTTAGGACAAATAAATAGTCATAGATTCATCTGAATAATTAACTTAACGATATTAACATTTTTTTATTGTAAATGACTATTCATTTCATATTATATTTGTTTAATTTCAAAACATATTAGAGTTAAATTCATATTAAATTAATACATTCAATAATCATAAAATTAATTACATTTAGTTTTATATTTGAAATTTTTTTATAATTATAATTTATTATAATTATGTGTATACATTTTATTAGGTTATATTAGATTAGGGGAAGCATAGTTGTAGTCATTATAGCTAACTTTGCACACCGACATATCCTAAACAATAAATTGAATTTCAATGATTTTTTTTGTTGTCTTCATATGCGGCTTAAGTACTTATAGTTATTGTTTTGGCTTTTAGGTAGTAATGATGCATGTTGTGGGATCTTTATGTGCGCAAGGGTCAAGAAGTTGTTTTTCAAAATCTATCCTAATAACCATGTACTACAACTACCAAAAAAATTGTTGATAGTTTTGCATAAATGTTCCATTAGTTGTTTAAAACTTGTCAATACTTATGCATAAATGTCCTAATACTCATTAAAAATATCTATTACTAGAAGTATAAATAGACAGACACGGCTAAGCTCCCTGCAAAATGCAGCATTAACCAAATTTTAATCTTTGGTGTGTTTTCAGTAGAACTTAGCGCTTGCCTAAATAGACTACTATTGATACATGATATATTTATTAATAGATTTGTAGTTATTAGTTAATTTTTGTTGTGTTAATTAAATCAAAATTCACATCATCCCTTAAAAAAAAATAATAATAATAATTAAAAAAAAAAAAAACATAGGTTGGAACTTGGAAGGTACTCGCCATGCTCCATCGTGGTGAAGGAGTCATGATTTGTAACAAATGTAGTAAAGGAAAGAGAGAAAATGGGCAATAATGCATTGGTTGCTTGATCAATACGCCATCATTTGTCTAGAAGGTGGTATAGGTGGAAGAATCGCAGAGACCGAATCGAAACTGTGGTCGCTTCGAGAGGCCACCCATTTGTGGGGCCATCCCCGCAATACATGTTCAAAAACGGCAGGCGCCAGGCGGTTACTCTGTTCAAAGCCTACAACCACTTCTTGTTTCTCCCCACCAAACTTGCCTAACAATTCATTCCGATGCCGGATGAATGAATGAATAACCATTATAAAAATCCAAGTAACAGGTGGCAACGACCTGTATTACTTTAAACAAAGTGGACCCCAGAATTGAAAGGAGGAGGAAACCGAGAAAGTGGGGTGGAGGACCGAAAACTAGCATCCGCCCCCTGTTTGAAACGGTCTATATATTCAGGTACCGATCTCTGCTCTGTTTGACAATAAAGGCAATCAATCCAATGGCTTCTGCAAAGAGTCGATCCAGCGCCCCTGTTCTTCCCCTTTCCCTCCAACGTTCCCTCTCTCCCACTCGCCATACCTTTTCCACCAAGCTCTACACTTCTTCTCCTGTTATCAGTTTCGACTTAGCCAGATCTGTGTCGCCAAAGAGGATTCCGCAAGATCGCTCTCCGGTCCGTCCGATTCCGCCTATGGCCGGGCAGAGGGCAGCCGTTCCGTCTGGTTCGGGGAGGAAGATGTGCTTGTGCTCGCCCAGCACTCATCCAGGCGCGTTCCGTTGCAAGCTCCATAGGAATTGCCCCCCTTCCTCTTCTTCTTCCTCCGCTTCTACCAATTCTCAGCTGCATATGCGGAGATCGGCGATGAAGAACTCGCTGGTGAGAATCGGCAGCGTGGAAGGAGGAGAATGGATGAAGAAAGCCCTCTCTGCGCTCATACGTCCGTCCTCTCATCAAGTACGAAGGAGAACGGAGTTCCACCCGCAGCCGAGCAGGCTCCGCCATATGACCACCGCGGAAGTCGCTGCCGTTTCCTGAGGTCCAGGCCGCAGCCCGCTCTACACAACTCGCGTTTTTCTTGGTCGAAGAAAATGCCATAGCAGCACGCAGCTCGCGGTATTCTCAGCTTAGGGTTTGGTAACATGAACGGAGTAAACTGATACAAACCCTCAAATATCACAGCCTGGCAAATTGCATCGATGGATCGATATTCAGAAAAGCTAAAACATTCAGCTGACAGAAACAGAGAGCTTTAAATAACAATTAAAGTTTGTAAAGTGTTATATAATATTCACTTTCGATTCCATTTCCTGCCTGGTGTCAGGATTCTCACTTCTGTACGAATAATTAAATTGTTAAACCAAGTTTACAGTGATGGTATTATTATTGGTAAATAGGTAGAAAATGCCAAATCATTACAAATGCATACGAGATGTTAAATACAAACGAACGTATTGACGCCTGTTCAGAACGCCGTTCATTTTACCGTCGGCCTGCAAGCATGTGAATACGTATCGGACTATATGTGGGGTTGAAGATTCCCGTCATATGTTACAGAACTCCGTTTAGGTTCCACCATGGCTGTTTTGATCGAGGTATGTGCAGGTGATTCCGTTCACGGATAGATTTTTTGCATTTTGTTTTCTGTTTAACAGAAATAAGATTATGCCCTTGAAAAAAGTTAACGGAGTTATTTATTTTTGAAAGTTGCTGACTTGTTTTCATTGTTTGTATCTCAGGTTTGGTGCGTTGCTTTTGGCAGGTAGAGCGGTATTGCTGTCAACGGGATAAATAACAACTCCCAAAAATGCTGTTTAAAAATCCAAACTAAAATTTACATGTAAAATGTACCAAAAAGTTTTAATCTGACCGTCTTCAAAATGTTGGTAAAAACAGGAGATATAAAGTATGACAGGGTACAGCTACATCAAAAAGTGGCTGTAGACAGACAACGTGACAACAGCTGTTAAAAGTAAAACAGCTACACTAAATTCCGTAAGAAACAGTTCCCTATCTAAACATAGCGGAAGGCAGCTCCACGCTCCAACCATTGGCCTAAAATGTTAGGCCAAGTTGTTTGCAGATTCACTATTTTGGGAAGACAAATCAGCAGAGATCATTTGAATTTCTATTTGCATGGGAAGAATAGTGTTGAGAAGATAACAAAAGAGTTTTAAAATATACATTTGCTAAAAGGATGGAGAGGCATTAAAGAGAATTGATTTCTGAAACTATGCTCAAGGGAATAAGGAAGGTAAAGCGATGAACAAGGAGTCCTCTAAATTTTAGGAGCAGGGGAGAGATGTCAATACGTGCGCGGAGTCTAGAAGGTGCGATGTTAGTGGAGCTGTTAGGGGCTCACACGTTATCACCTGGACTCAATTCAAGTCAGCATACATTTGAAAAGTCAAACAAAAAAGTACCATTTCTTAATACACATTAAAATAAGTTTTGTATTTTTTATATACACCAGATCAAAAATTAGGTTTCTTTCTTGTCGGACAAGCAACCTATCATTCTCACTGACAGTTCTGACGCAAGTTAAAGTGTGCCGCTCAATACAAAAAAGCCAACTATTCTGTCTGAAACGCAAATCATGTCTAATCACTTACATGTCAAGATTTAACCCTTAAATGAGGATCACCACCTCAACCACATAGCACAATACAATCAAAACAGTATAACATGAACAAACATCGACCCAAAATATGTTGACAGTTGCCACCTCATTGCAAGTACTAAGTCCTATACTTAAGTAGATGTTACCACTCTAAACACTTAAACAAAACCATGTCCCATTATTCTAGCAAAACTAAAGCTTCATCCATCCTTAAGCACACATTTTGTGGTCACCTTAGCAATAAACTCCCTGCATTTTGAAAATCAACTAGTGTAAGGCCACCAATAACCATCAAAGGGCAATCAAATCTTAATTCAAAGCAACGATCACATGAATTCTTACAAGTAAAGCTTCAAATTCAAAATTCAAATTGATAAGAGTGCACAAATTAAAGACACCATACCAACACAACAAGCTTACAACAAAGACTTCAAACCATTCAACACCCAACGACGAGCACAAAGAAAGCTGAGCATAGTGCAGAAAGAATTGAAGCTAATTTTTCAAGTATGTAGGTGTTATCACTGGTTTCTATTATTTCTATATTATCCTTGTTGTGCAATATTGTTTTCTGTTATTTCTATATTACCTTTGTTGTTCAATTCATTTCCACGTATATATCTATTCTACCATTTCCTTCATGCTCATTTGGTTTTCAGTTTTCCATACCCTTACTGGTTGTTTCACATCCTCGCAGTTTTGTCGTTGTTTCTAATGTTTCATTCATGCTCATTCACTTACAGTTTTTTACATATCCATGTTTCTATCATTTCTACTATTTCGTTCATGTTCATTTCACTTATTGTTTTGTACATATCCATGTTTCTATCCTTTCTACTGTTTCGTTCAATTTCATTTTACTTACAGTTTTGTATACCCTTATTTGTACTATTCCCTTCATGTTCATTTCACTTACAGTTTTCTATACCCTTACCTTCCACCGTTTCCTTTGTGTTCATTTCAGTTACAGTTTTCTAAATAGCCAAAAGAAAGCATACGACATTGCACAAAGCATTGAAGTTAATTTTCCAGGTATGTATGTGTTGATTAGTGCTTTCTATTTTTCCTATATTATCCTTATTGTTCAAAACTCCTTTCTTTTGTTTCCATCATGTTCATTTCACTTATATTTTTTGTACCCTTATTTCTACTTTTTCCTTCATGTTCATTTTAGTTACACTTTTCTATACCGCTACTAGCCTTTTGACATCCTCACGGTTTGTTTGGGTTCCTTGAAATACAAATCGCTTTCAGTATTATATCCTTTCTATTGTTTCCTTCTTGTTCTTTTCATTTTCGATTTTCTATACCCTTGTTGTTTTGCATCCTCACTTTTTAAAGTATTTATATATTTTCATTGTTGTTCAATTAATTTCCACTTATCTATCCTTTCTACTGTACTTTTTCCTTCTTGTAGGGTGAAATCACAATAGTGTCTCCCACTTTTCGGGACGAAGGATTTCGGACTTCCAAAAACAATTTCATTTTTGATGGCTTCGTGCGAAGTATCCTCTTCGCACGAAGTGGTTAATAGGCTTCGCGCGAAGTACCCTACGTAGGGTACTTCACGCGAAGTCCCCCTTTGCGGGAAGCCATTATTCGCTAGATTTTTTATAAATTTTCGACAACCCATTTCATTTTCACTGTTCACTTTTGGAGATTTTGTGGACCCGGGGCTTAAAGCGAACCAATGACGACCAATACGACGTCAGCACCTCCCAAGCTTCTTCAACCTCTTGTGATTGTTAGTAGCATCAAGTACACACATTTTTCTTATTTTTTATTGTAAATTATATGTTTTATATTTTTTTTAGTTAATTATTTATTTTAAATAATACTTAGTTTGTAGAAATGTTAGAAAATGATAGTTGAATTTTATAATTTGTTAGAAAATTATAGTAGTATGTTAGAAAATCATAGTAGAATGTTAGAAAATGTTAGAAAACCTTAAAACAGTAGTATAAATGTTAGAATATGTTAGCAAATGTTAGAAAATTGTAACTTATTATACATTAGAAAATATTAGCAAATTGTAACTTAGTATACATTAGAAAAATGTAACTTAGTACATACTTTAGAAAATATTAGAAAATTGTGACTTAGTATACATTAGAAAATATTAGAAAATTGTAACTTAGTAAACATTAGAAAACATTAGAAAACCTTAATTAGAATGTTAGCAAATGTTATAAAATTGTAACTTAGTATGTTAGAAAATGTTAGCAAATGATAGAAAACCATAGTAGAATGTTAGCAAATTTTAGAAAATATTTACAAAACATTAGAAACCATAGTAAAAATGTTAGAAAATTTATTAGGAATCTCTCTCTCTCTCTCTAAATTATGTACATATATATTTTAGAGTTACATGTATATATGTTATTCATGTAGAGGTAGATGTTAAAATATTACATGCCTTAGTACACTTTAATACACTTAGAGGACCCAAGTAGTACACCTTAGGACCCTTTAGGACCCCTATTGTGACATAAAACTCTTTAAGAACCCAAGTAGGACCCTTTAAAATACCTAGGATGACCTATTAGAACTCTTTAATCTATACCTACAACCCTTAAGATCTAATAGGACCTATTAATTTACTAATTAGTACATCCAAGGATTCTTTAGGACTATTAGTACACCCTATGTCCCTTTAGGACCCCTATTGTGACATAAAAATCTTTAAGAACCCTTAGGATCCTTAAGACATAGAATAAGACCACTTAAGACCTGATAGGACCCCTTAAGACCTAATAAGACTGGACTTAAGACCTAATAGGACTAATATGATCTATTAAAACCAATTAGTACATCGTATGACCCTTAAGACTTAATAAGACCACTTACTTGACCTAATAGGACCTATTAATACCAATTAGTGTACATCCAAGGACCCTTTAGGACTATTAGTAC
>MU227855.1:1423869-1435147 GCA_018584345.1 Thuja plicata
ACATCCAAGGACCCTTTAGACCTATTAATACCAATTAGTACATCCAAGGACCCTTAAGACCTAATAGGACCCCTTAAGACCTAATAAACCACTTACTTGACCTAATAGGACCTATTAATACTCCTTATTACATCCAAGGACCCTTAAGACCTAACAGGACCCCTATTGTGACACATAACTCTTTAAGAACTCTTCGGATCTTTAAAACCTAGAATAAGACCACTTAAGACCTAATAGGACCTCTTAAGACATAATAAGACTAGACTTAAGACCTACTAGTACATCCAAGGACCCTTTAGACCTATTAATACCAATTAGTACATCCAAGGACCCCTTAAGACCTAATAAAACCACTTACTTGACCTAATAAGACCTATTAATACCCCTTAGTACATCCAAGAACCCTTAAGACCTAATAGGACCCCTTAAGACCTAATAAGACTGGACTTAAGACTTACTAGTACATCCAAGGACCCTTTAGACCTATTAATACCAATTAGTACATCCAAGGAATCTTTAGACATAATAGGACCCTTAAGACCTAACATGACCCCTTAAGACCTAATAAAACCACTTACTTGACCTAATAGGACGTATTAATAACCCTTAGTACATCCAAGGACCCTTAAGACCTAATAGGAACCCTATTGTGACATAAAACTCTTTAAGAACTCTTAGGATCTTTAAGACCTATAATAAGACCACTTAAGACCTAATAGGACCCCTTAAGACCTAATAAGACTGGACTTAAGACCTACTAGTACATCCAAGGACTCTTTAGACCTATTAATACCAATTAGTACATCCAAGGACCCTTTAGACCTATTAATACCCCTTAGTACATCCAAGGACCCTTAAGACAGGTAATAAGACCCTTAAGACCTAATAGGACCCCATAAGAACTATAATTTTATATATTCATCTATTTTTTTTCCATTTTACACGCAATTATAACATGTAATCAAGTACTTAATAGTTAACACTTAGCTTTCACGTATTTTAAATCTATATGGCCACTCAGGATGTACCCGCCCATGATGTACCATCTTAGGATGCACCTCGCACTCCTGATCTGGTGACTATTTTTCAGACAGCTCAGATAGAGATGGATCGACTTAGACAGAACATCCGTACATCTAAGCCATATGGCATATATAGAGATATGTGTGTCACTATATTGAGGAGTTTGGAGGATATGACTGCTAGATTGAGATCCCACTCTTCTTTCACACCATAGGTTGCAGATACTATTTTTTGAGATATGAGAGTTGAGGTATAGGGTAATGTTTCCTTGGAGATGGTCCAAAGTCGTGTCCCCAAGGAAATCATCAAATGAGAGGTCTTCCCATTTTATGATGGGAAGGCCAAGGTAAGGGCATATCAGGTTACACGGTGTGAGATTTCTTAGATCGCATTCATGATATACCCTCATTTTCTTGTAGCACATGGTCGGTATCCTAATAACAACTAGATTTTATTATATTTTGCACAACAGTTGTACGCTAAGTTTTGTTTGGGACTCAGGATCAACTATTTAGATCTTCTCAGATATTGCGATCAGGGGCACGATAGAGATGTCGAATGTGATCAATATCATAGGGTTGATCGAGTTTTACGTACTCATAGAGAGCTAGTTGGGCACATGACTCTGGCAGTGGCACTGGCGATGGTTGCTATTGCAGAAAGAGTGGTCATTGCTTCCTAGAGGGGACTAATGGACAGGATAGGGGAGATTGCATCTACAACCACCTCCATCACTTCAGATATAGTGGGTAGATATATTTTGACTAGACCGAGTTGAGGTAGATCATCTTCTGAGGCTTCATCTAGTACTGTTGCAAGGGCCAGTGATGAGGCATATAGAGCTTTTGGTCTTCCTCCACCTAGAGAGATACGAGCGCTTTCTAGCCATCATAGTCATTTGGATGTGGCGCTTTACTTTTTGGAGGATCTCCTGCAGTCATATTCTTATATTGCAGACATGTAGAGGATCCCAGCACATTCAGTTAGAGATGTCATCAGACTTGCACGGAGTCCTGTAGTTCCACTGACACAGGACACACCATCTAGTAAAGCACATCATACCTCACAACACTCTGCAAAGCGCTCTACACCATCTAGTCAGGCACATCATAGTTCACAACACTCTATAGAGCGCTCTGCACCCACAAATTAGTCTGCAGCAGTAGAGACAGGTATACGGGTTGGATTTGTACGCATCACGACTGAGGGCCTAGACACATTTGATGAGAATTTGCGCAGGTTGAGTCAGGTGGACTCTAGCAATGATGTTGGATCATTTATGGATTTGTTATTTCATCCTAGTGGTTCAGGCTCTACAACACCCCCCTCCCAGCTACACACACCCCTACACTCTTCATTACTAGAGACGTTCAAGACTGGAGGTGGTGTGGGTGATGTTGTTTTGGTTGATGATATGTTGGTGCAGTGCGCTGATGATCCTCTTGGTCCTAAGACCCAGGTATATAAAGTTTTCTTTTCTCCTTTCTAGGAGTTTTAGTGAACAATTAATTGTAGATGTGTGTATTGATGTTTGTTCGACGTATAATATTTTGCAGACAAAGTTAGTTGGTGCAGGAGCACACCTAGCTCAAACCCTTAGCTCTTTATTTCTGGCATGTACTGACTCTAGCTAGGTCAGGAGAGTTTGTGTGGACCTTAGAAGGTCATTTGTTTTCCCTAAGATGGATATGACTAGGTCAATCCACGTCTAGCTAGGTTTCTTAGTTGGTTTCCTGATTTTTGGTTAACACTGTGTCGGTTAACACTGTGTCGGTTAACACTGTGTCGGTTAACACTGTGTTGGTTAACACTGTCCGATTAATTTAGACCGGTGGTTAGTTTTACGTTACTGTTGCTCGGTAAAGTCAGTCGTAACGGCCCATGAAAAGCGAATCTTGTCTTTTATGGACAATATGGTCAGTTGTAACGGTTCCTAAAGAGGTGCTTGCAAATATGTGAGAAGTTAGGGTCATTCCAAGGAGAGGATGGCTATTAATAACATTCCAAGCCTTCATTTGAGAGATCTAGAAGAGAGAGTAGAGATTGAAGAAAAGAGAAGCTACAGGAAATCACAGAGTTGTAGATTATTGTACTATTTTTGTTTTGTTTCTAGTAATGAGAAGTTGCAGATAGTGTGTTTAGTGGATATCAAACTTCTTTGTTCATTTTGCATGCAAGTAGATTAGTTACTTTATTTTCTGTTTTGTGAGTTTTTAGTTCTTCACCCGTTCTGGGTTGTAAATAGTAATGGCCCCTCAAGATTCCTAAATCCATGGTTAGAGTCATGTGTTGGAGATGGAACTCGAGAGGAGCCCTTGTACATAGTTTCCTTTTTGTTTTCTGTAGGAGAAGCAACAACAAAGAGTCTGGAGATCTTACCCTAGGCGAGCTTGGTAATAGTCCGGCTAGGGAAGAGAATGAGAACAATGTTCTAAAAACATTGGTTGAATGAATCTATTTGTGTACGTTCAGCAAGAAGAAGATGAAAAGCATTTCAATGGGGACTGAGTCTTGAAGAGGAGGTAAAGTTGAGAGTGACTTACCTCAGTTTAGGGTTGTGAACAACCTAAGAGATCAAGGAGAAAGATCTCAGAGCAGAGCCAAGATGGTTCTGTAGCAGCAACAAGACTCCTATCCACATCAGATTGGTATCAGATCCATAAACGATTTGGACGTGACTTGTTTGGATGTTATCTACAGAAACATTTGTCAACTCATCCAAGATGGTGACCAATACGGAACTCACAAAAGATGTGGAAGAGAAAAAGGAGGAGAATAGACTCCTGAAGGAATAGTTAGCCAAAATGGTGACTAAGTTGGAAGAAGTGTAGCTTAGGATTGCAGCAGTCAGTGAACGGATGATAGAAGCTGATGGAAAGGGTAAAGCAGTGGCAGAGGAAGACATTATTCCAAAGCCAGAAACTGTGCTTCAAGAAGAGCCATTCTTGAAAGCATTGAAGGCAATGAGTGGTAAGTCCTTAGAAGGTGTGCCTCTATTTAGTGGCAAGATGGAACTAGAATTAATCATGGAATGGATAGAAGGTCTTGAAAATCACTTTGATTGTGATAATGTGACCGAAACTCAGAAAGTAAGAATAACGAAGACAAGGTTGAGAGGAACTGCTCTCACTTGGTGGAAGTTTTTCTAAGATGAGAGGGCAAAAGAAGGAAAGAACCCCATAACTAGTTGGAAAGGTATGGTGGCCAAGATGAAGGAAACTTACCTTCCTGATGATTATGAAGTGCAGTTGCACAAAAAGAGACAGAATCTGAGACAAAAATATTTAGAAGTCAGTTCCTACACCGAAGAATTTCACAAACTATTCTTAAGGTCGCATGTGATGGAAGAAGAAAGCCTGAAAGTGGCTAGGTACTTGAATGGACTCAAGTGGAGTATCCAAGAGGAAATTAGTATCTTAAACCCCAAGACTGTACACCAATGTTACCAGCTAGCCCTCAAAGTGGAGGAAAAATTCAAGAAGCAAGATTCAAATAGCAGAGGAAGAGGAAGAGACATCAGAGGTCATAGAGGAGGATATGGAGGAAGAAATCAGAGTGAGTCCAAACTCACTGAGAATCAAGGAGAATTCAGTAACACAAGAGGTGGTTATAACCGTGGAAGAGGTTCAAATAGTAGTTCAAGAGGAAGAACTAATAACCAAGGAAGAGGATATTACTTATCTTCAATGAAGTGTTACAACTGTCAGCAATTTGGACATCCTACATATCAATGTCCTAAAAAGGTTCTACTTCTCAAGGAGGTGGGAAAAGAGTTAACTATGTCCAAGAAGAATCAAGTTGCAACAGCAAGCCATCTGAGGTACCATTAGTATTAGAAGAAGGTGAGAACCTCATGATAAGGAGGACCTTAATCAGAGAGCCAAGAAAAGAAGATCCAAGCCAAAGGAGAGCACTCTTTAGAGTGAAGTGCAAGATTACAGGAAAGGTGTGTAGAGTCATTATTGATTCAGGCTCAACTGGTAATATTATTAGTGAAGAGGTAGCTAGAAAGTTAAATTTGAAATGGATTCCACATGAAAACCCATACAAGGTTACATGGCTCAACAAAGGACAACATGTATTTGCAGGAGAACAAGCATGGGTAGAATTCACCATTGGCAAGTATAAAGACAAATTTCTATGTGACATTCTTCCCATGGATGAATGCCACCTTCTACTTGGAAGGCCATGGCAATTTGATATCCAAACCATGCACGATGGAACCAAGAATGCATACTCATTCAAGAAAGATGGAGTGACTTTCAAAATTCAGTCACTAATAGAAGAAGGAGAGGTGAAAACATCAAGTCCAAGTGTGCTCATGGTTGGTGAGAAGGAGTTCTTGAAGACTCTAGAAGAAGGAGAAGGAGTTGGTTTTGCCTTAGTATTGAAGCCAAAAGATGAAGTTGTTGTCAAGAAATCAGAGATACCAAAGGAGGTAAAAGAAATACTGGAAGAGTATAAGGATAATGTGAATGATGGCCAGCCCACTCCCCTACCTCCTAAGAGACTTGTTAGCCACAAGATTGACTTCATACTAGGAGCTACCTTACCCAGCAAAGTTGCCTATAAGATGACCCCTCAACAGAATGAGGAAATAGCCAAGCAAATTAGAGGGTTATTAGACCAAGGCCTAATTAGAAAGAGCATAAGCCTATGCACAATCCCTACTATTTTAGCACCTAAGAAAGGAGGAGCTTGGAGACTTTGTACTGGTTCTAGAGCAATAAATAGAATCACTATTAGGTATAGGTTTCCAATACCCAGAATTGAAGACCTAATGGATTGTTTAGGGGAGGCAAAGTACTTCAGCAAGATTGATCTTAAGAGTGGCTACCACCAAATCAGAATTAATGAAGGAGATGAATGGAAGACAACCTTCAAAACTACAGAAGGTTTGTATGAATGGCTAGTAATGCCATTTGGTTTGTCTAATGCTCCCTCAACTTTTATGAGGTTGATGAATGAGGTATTGGTAGAATGCATTGGTAAATTTGTCGTTGTCTACCTAGATGACATTTTAGTTTTCAACAAAACTAAAGAGGAGCATATTAGGAATTTGAAATTTGTTTTCAAGAAATTGCATGATGAAAAGCTAATGATCAACTTGGAGAAGTGTGACATCATGAAGCAGGAGCTGGTGTATCTCAGTTTTGTTTTGTCACAGGGTAACCTAAAAATGGACCAAGAAAAGGTGGATGCCATTCTAAGTTGGCCTACTCCCAAAGCTGCCACTAAGGTGAGAAGTTTCCATGGTTTAGCTCAGTATTACAGAAAGTTCATTAGACATTTCAGTGGAGTTTGTGCACCCATGGTAGACACCATTAAAGGTGGGATAAAGAAAAAGTTTCAATGGACACCACAAGCTGAAAAAGGGTTTGAAACGCTCAAGGAGAAGATAGCAGAGTTGCCTACTCTAGTTCTTCCAAGCTTTGATAAGCTTTTTACAGTAGAATGTGATGCAAGTAATGTGGCCATTGGGGCTGTCATAAGACAAGAAGGACGACCAGTCTCTTTCCATAGTGAGAAGCTAAATGATGCAAAGAAGAAGTACTCTTCTTATGACTTAGAGCTGTATGCTCTAGTCCAAGCACTCAAGAAGTGGAGGCACTACTTTCTGCCAAATGAGTTCATAGTATATACTGATAACCAAGCTCTCAGCTTCCTTAACTCTCAAGACAAACTTAGCAGCAAACACATGAAGTGGGTGGAGTATCTACAAGCTTACACATTTAGTATCAAGCATAAAAAGGGAGTACATAATAAGGTTGCTGATGCATTGAGCAGAAGGCTGCTCATAGTCCAAGAATTTTAGCTACAAATCATAGGTATTGATAGCTTCAAAGACCTATATGCTAAAGATGAAGATTTTGCTCAAATCTACAAGGTATGCAAAGAGTTTAAAAACAACTTTCATGGTGAGTTTTCTAAATATACTTTGCAAAATGATTTATTGTTTAAAGGAGGTCAGCTTTGTGTTCTTAAAGGGTCTATGAGAGAGAATTTGATCCAAGAAAAACATAATGGAGCACTTAGTGGTCATTTTGGAGTCGGTAAGACTCAAGAGCTAGTCACTAGGTTCTATTTTTGGCCTAGAATGAATAAAGATGTTAGACAGTATGTTGAGAGTTGTGTAGTTTGTCAAAAAGCAAAGGGCATGTCTTCTAATGCAGGTCTTTATTAGCCACTTCCAATCCCAACCAGACCGTGGGAATGCATAAGCATGGATTTTGTAGTTGGTTTGCCAAGAACCAAGTAGGGATATGACATTATTTTTGTTGTAGTGGAAAAATTTAGTAAGATGGCACATTTTATACCTTGCAAGACTATTCATGATGCTTGTAACATTTCTTAGCTATTTTTTAGTGGAGTGGTGAGGATACATGGACTCCCACTCAGTATTATTTCAGATAGAGACAACAAATTCATGAGCCATTTTTGGAAGACCTTATGGAAAAAGCTGGGCACTAACTTGTCTTTTGGATATGCCTATCATCCACAGACAGACGGCCAAATAGAGGTGGTAAATAGAAGTCTTGGTAACTTGCTGAGATGCCTCACAAAGGAGTATGTTCAAGCATGGGACCAACTCATTGGACAAGATAAATATGCATACAATGATACGGTGAACAGATCAACTGGTAAGAGTCCCTTTGAAATAGTTTATGGTTTTCACCCAAGAGGTATTTTTGAACTTAGAGAATTGAAGGAAGGAATGCATGGTAGTGGATATTCTGAGGACTTTGCTCATTCAATGAGAGAAGTCCATGAAAATGTGAGAAAGAACTTGATTGAAAATGCTGAAAAGGTAAAGAAAAAGGTGGATGCAACAAAGAGGGATGTTCAGTTTCATATTAGAGACTTTGTGATGGTACACTTGAACAAACATAGACTGCAGAAAGGTGTTCCTCACAAGCTACAGATGAAGAGGCTAGGTCCATGTAAGATACTGGAAAAGTATGGAAACAATGCATACAAGGTGGAGCTTCCTGAAGACATTGGGTTGTCACCGGTTTTCAACATTGTGGATTTGATAGCATACAAAGGACCAATTCAAGATGCTGATCAGAACCTTCAAGAGGTAATACAAGAGGTAAAAGATCTAAAATTAGCCCCTACTCCATCTATGACAGCTGGAAAGTTACTAGACTCAAGGGTCTACAAGAAGACTAGGAACAAAGAGTATATGGAGCACCTTGTCAAATGGCATGAAAAATATGTTGATGCTACTTGGATCAGAGAAACAAACTTCAAGAGGTTGGGCATTGATCCAAACATGCTCAATCCAAGGATGGATTAACCTTTATTTCATTTTTGGGAGTATGGTGCAGAGCACACCTAGCTCAAACCCTTAGCTCTTTATTTATGACATGTACTGACTCTAGCCAAGTTAGGAGAGTTTGTGTGGACCTTAGAAGGTCATTTGTTTTCCCTAAGATGGATATGACTAGGTTAATCCATGTCTATCTAGGTTTCTTAGTTGGTTTCCTGATTTTCAGTTAACATTGTCGGTTAACACTGTCGGTTAACACTGTCAGTTAACATTGTTGGTTAACACTGTCAGTTAACACTGTGTCGATTAAAACTATCGGTTAATTTAGACTGGTGGTCAATTTTACGTTATGGTTGCTCGGTAAAGTCAGTCATAACGGTCCATGAAAAGTGAATCTTGTCTTTTATGGACAGTATGGTTATTTTTAACGGTTCCTAAAGAGATGCTTGTGAATATGTGGGTAGTTAGGGTCATTCCAAGGAGAGGATGGCTATTAATAACATCCCAAGACTTCATTTGAGAGATCTAGAAGAGAGAGTAGAGATTGAAGAAAAGAGAAGCTACAAGAAATCACAGAGCTGCAGATTATTGTACTATTTTTGTTTTGTTTCTAGTAATGAGAAGTTGCAGATAGTGTGTTTACTGGATATCAAACTTCTTTGTTCATTTTGCATGCAAGTAGATTAGTTACTTTATTTTCTGTTTTGTGAGTTTTTAGTTCTTCACCCGTTCTAGGTTGTAAACAGTAATGGCCCCTTGAGATTCTTGAATCCATGGTGAGAGTCATGTGTTGGGATGGAACTTGAGAGGAGCCCTTGTACATAGTTTCCTTTTTGTTTTCTGTTGGAGAAGCAACAACAAAGAGTCTGGAGATCTTACCCTAAGCGAGCTTGGTAATAGTCTGGCTAGGGAAGAGAATGAGAACAATGTTCTGAAAACATTGGTTGAATGAATCTATTTGTGTAGGTTTAGCAAGAAGAAGATGAAAAGCATTTCGATGGGGACTGAGTCTTGAAGAGGAGGTAAAGTTGAGAGTGACTTACCTCAGTTTAGGGTTGTGAACACCCTAAGAGATCAAGGAGAAAGATCTCAGAGTAGAGCCAAGCTGGTTCTGTAGCAGCAACAAGACTCCTATCCACATCATTAGTAGAGCACATTACCTCTAGTGTGGGCTCAGAGCATCTTCATATGATACCTACTAGTGGTCAGATAAGTTTTAAATATACATGTAGGTTTAAGCATGCACGCGTACACTTTTAATTTACATAATATATTACTATGCACATGTATATATTCTTCTTCACGGCCAGAGGATGCTCATGACACTCAGGCAGAGGACATTACGTCTAGTGTGGGCTTAGAGCATCTTCATAGGAGAGATTCAAAAGATGTGACACCTACTAGTGGTCAGGTAATTTTTAAATATATGTAAGTGTAAACATGCATTTATAATGTTTCAAGTATTTTACATTAATATTATTATATATACATGCATTTATATTCGCAGGGATCAGTTGCTGATTCACAGCCAGAGGATGGTCGTGGCAGTAGATCAGAGGGTCGCTTTGTTCTCATGCACCTAGATGACTCCCTAGTTTAGGACATGTTGCATAGATCTTTGATTTGAGACTCATTATATATGTCATTATTATATGTTTGATATTTTCATTTTATGATTCGAGACATATATTTATTAGCTGATTTGATTAGATGGTTTCATTTTATTAGATGTTATGATTTGATTAGATGAGTTCATTGGATTAGATGGTTTCATTGGATTTGATTTTTTCAGTTTATGATTTGAGACATATATTTATTAGCTGATTAGCTTATTTGATTAGATGGTTTCATTTTATTATATGTTATAATTTTATTAGACGAGTTCATTGGATTAGATGGTTTCATTTGATTAGTTGGTTTGATTAGATGGTTTCATTTGATTAGATGATATGATTTGATTAAACAATAAGTATTCTAACTCATTCTAGAACTAACACATTTTATAAGCAATCTAACTAATTTCATCATGTTTTAGTGTTCAACTAATGTCTTAAGGGGATCTTTAACTAATTTAAGAAATCTATAAAAATCATTGAACAATCAAAGCATACATAAGTAATCTAAAAAAAGTCATTAGTAATCTAACAAATGTCTTAAGGAGATCTAGAATTAATATCATAAAAAATAACAAGTTAATACATGTAACTAATGGACAATAAGTATTCTAACTCATTCTAGAACTAATTTCATCATGTTTTAGTGTTCAAACTAATGTCTTAAGGGGGTCTTTAACTAATTTAAGAAATCTATAAAAAACATTGAACAATCAAAGCATACATATAAAACCATACATGTATACACGCACATATATAAAAGCATACATAAAATTTTATATATTAAAACCATTGAACTATCAAATAGGTCCATTGAATATATCAACAAATTATAGTCCATCATATGTTTAAATATATCAACAAAGTATAGTCAATTTAATCCACAAATATCAAGTAGGTCCTAACACATGAAATAGGTACATACATATTGTACTTTTTAGACCAACTCAAGTGGTTCATACCTTTCATGGAGAACATGTAATATTCTCTCATGATCCTCACTATCTAGTCTCCACTTACGACGTCCACATTGAGATTTAACTGTATGGAGACATATGGAGGTGGCAACTACTAGGTGACTATATTGAAAGACCTTATTTTCTGGTTGGTAATCAAAAAAGTGAATACCATGCTAAATTACTTTGATTTTCTTTAAATATGTTCCCTCTAAAACAACTGAACCTACAGGTCACAAATTTTAACAATATAAATTTAAACAAACTAAATTTGAAATTTATTAAAAGGTTAAAATTTAAAATTTACAAATTGAGTTCAATATATTGATGTAAAGCATACAAACCTATGGGGAACAACATTCCATCACTTTCTTCAGGTTCAAGTAACTTCATCCTCACTGCAGTACAACACA
>MU227855.1:1464387-1492795 GCA_018584345.1 Thuja plicata
GATAATGAGGATCAAGGACTTGATGAAATTGAAGCACTTATGGCTAGAAGATTGCAGAGAGGCAAAGGCAGATACAAAGGTAAATTACCACTTGTATGTTTCAATTGTAAAGAGGTTGGACACTTTTCTACAAGATGTCCAAAGTGATGAAAGATGACAGAGTAAATGATAGACCTTATGAGAAGAAGTTTGATAAAGGTGAAAATAGAGAATACCAGAGCAATCAACAATCTAACAAGAGAGATACCCAAAACTACAAGGACAAAGGGAAGAAAGCTTGTTACCTAGGTGAGAAAAGAGTTGATGAAACTGACACTGAATCAGAAGAAGACATCGAGATGGTATTTTTAGCCATGAAGGATGATTCAAATGAAGATGAAGAAAGGTATGTAGAAACTGCACTCATATCTAAAGTTAGTAAAAATGATGTCTGGATCATAGATAGTGGTTGCACTCACCATATGACCGGTGATAAACAAAATTTTGAGACTTTTAAATACTATAATGGTGGTTCAATGAGAATGGGTAATGATACACCTTGTTCAATTGAAGGTAAAGGAACCCTAATGTTGAATAACCTGATAAAATGTGAAAATTCTTACTGGGTTAAAGGATTGAATTACAATTTGTTAAGTGTTTCTCAGTTGAACAATTCAAGTCACAGAGTAGCATTTAAAAATAAGAAGGCAAATATCTTCAATGAATTAGGAAGGTTGATTGGTACCGGTGAGTAGACAAAAGGTAATCGTTTCTATCTTGATGATACTAACACCACTTGTTTGATGGCTAGAAATGAAGACTTATGGTTGTGGCACAAAATATTATGTCATGTGAACTTTGAAAACATGATAAAGATAAGCAACAAGAGGAATGTCAGAGGCTTACTAATGATGACTAAGCCCGAGCATATCATGTGTAAGAACTGTCAAAAAGGTAAGATGACAAAGTCTAGTTTCAAGAGCAAAACCCATACATCTACTGCAACTCTAGAATTAGTCCATACAGATCTATGTTGACCGATGAGGACAAAGAGCTACTATGGAGATAGGTATTTTATTCTCTTTGTTGATGATTTCTCTAGAATGATGATAGTCATGTTTTTAAAAGATAAATCAGAAGGATTTAAGATGTTTAAATGGTACAAAGCAATGGTAGAAAAATAAAGTGAAAAGAAATTGAAATGCTTAAGGTCAGATAGAGGAGGGGAATTTACTTCGAAAGAATTCACTGACTATTGCAATGAGGATGGAATTAAAAGACAGGTTTCTACACCAAGGACACTACAAAAAAATGGAATTGTTGAGAGGAGAAACAGATCAATTGTTGACTATGCAAGAACATTGATGATTGAGAAAAGCATCACTCAAACATTTTGGAGGGAATTTGCCAGTATTGTTGTCTATACACTAAACATAGTACAATTGAAGAAAGACACAAAGAAGACACCCTATGAGCTCTAGTACTATCATACACCCAATGTAAGTTACTTTAGAAGCTTTGGTAGTCAATGCTATCTATTGAAGGATGATAGAAATGGAAAACTTGACTGCAAAAGTGAAGAAGGTATCTTCCTAGGGTATTCAACCAAAAGCAAGGCTTATAAATGTCTTAACAAGTCATCTAACAAAATCATTGAAAGTGCAAATGTGAAAATTGATGAATTTGCCAAAAAGAATGATAAAGAAAGCAAAAAGGAACTAGAGGACTACAACAGGTTTTTTTATACAGAACTTGACACTCTACTCGAGCAATAGTGTGTCACTCTCGAGCATCAGAACATTGCACCCGAGCACCAGGCTGTAATTGCTAACAATTAGGATAATACTCAAGATGATGTTCTGAACAATGGAGATGAAAATGAAGGTGAATAAGATAATCAGAATGATGGTCACAGAGCTGAACCGAAACTTGCCAAGTATGTCAGAAGACATCATCCATAGAACCAAATCATAGGAGACAAGAAGGTTGGAACAAGAACAAGAATTAAGTCACTTAACACCAGATGTTTACTTTGTGATTTTGAGCCTAAATCTGTTTACAATGCACTTGAGAATGAATAATGGGTCAGTGCTATGAATAGAGAGATAGAACAGATTGAGAGGAACAATACATGGACACTAGTACCGAGACCAAATGACAAGAATGTCATCGGTACCAAATGGATATTCAGAAACAAGCTGAATGCGAATGGAGAAGTCACTAGAAACAAAGAAATATTAGTATGCAAGGGATATGCACATGAAGAAGGTATTGATTATGGTGAAACCTTTGCACCTGTTGCTAGACTAGGAGTTAGAATCTTACTTGCTTATGCTGTATTTAAAGGATTCAAGGTATACCAAATGGATGTCAAATTTGCATTCCTAAATGGAATACTTGAGGAAGAGGTATACATTGAACAACCAGAAGGGTTTGTTAATCTAGACAAGAAAAACATGGTATGTAGACTACACAAATCCTTGTATGGATTGAAATAAGCACCGAGAGCCTGGTCTGAAAGACTTCACTCATATCTCATTAGCATAAAATTTGTTATAACAAGTGAAAATAAAAAGCTGTACTTAAAAGAAGATACTGATGGTAATATTCTAATTGCTGAAATTTTTGTTGATGATATCATTTTTGGAGGGAATGAATTATTATGCAAATCCTTTGCTAATGAAATGAGAAAGGAATTTGAAATGTCTATGTTTGGGGAGATCAAATTATTTCTTGGTCTATAGATTCTTCAACAAGATGTGGGCATTTACATCACTCAGTCAAAATACATCAAGGAAGTGCTGAAGATATTCAAAGTGGAAGATTCCAAACCAGTTGGAACACCTATGGCTACTAGATGCAAGCCGACAAAGGAAGAAAAGACAAATGAGGTAAATCAAACCTTATATAGATCAATGATTGGTAAATTGATGTATGTTGTTCACACCAGACCAAATATAGCACATGCAGTGGGGATAGTTGCAAGATTCTCTGCTAATCCCAAAGAATCACATATGACTATTGTCAAAATAATTCTAAGATATCTGAAGAACACCGAGGACTATGGCTTATGATACAAAAGAGAAGGAAAATTTGAGCTACAAGTCTATACAGATGTTAATTGGGATGGAAAAATTGATGACCGAAAGAGCACAACTAGATGATCATTCTTCATGGGTGACAGACTTGTCACATGGATAAGAAAGAAGCAAGGATGCATCTCTCAGTCTACTGCAGAAGCAGAGTATGTGGCTACTTCTGCAAATTTCTCTAATATTGCATGGATCAAACAGTTACTAGAAGGTATGCATATGAAGATCCTTGAGCTAGTAATTATCTATTGTGATAATACCAGTGCAATAAACATTTCTAAGAATCCATTCATGCATGCTAAGACTAAGCATATTGCAATCAAGTATCACTAGCTGAGAGAAAAAGTGCAAGCAAAAGAAGTAATACTATAATATGTTCAATCAAAGGAATAGTTAGCTGATATATTCACCAAGCCATTAACGAAGGATACTTTTGAGTATCTGAGATAGAAATTAGGGGTTCAACCCTTGACTATCGGTCAGTAATCTGACTAGGAGGTTGCATCAGCCTATACCACATCTGAAGATCAGTCATGTTAATGCAAACACTGAGAAGAACAACAACAGATACATTTGTACACATCAAGGTACAAATCTAACCAAAAATCAGACATTGTATTGTTGATGGATAGGGAAATTCAAGGAATATATTATGCAAAGGGATGGAAGATGATAAAATAAGGAGAAGTATTTTTTTGGCATTGTTGTCAAAGGGAGAGAAATATCTCATTATCATACAAAAGGGAGAATTATCATCAAGGAGATATTTGATTTATCATACAAAGGGAGAGATGATCTCCATATCACATAAAGGACATATATGATAACAGGAGAGATTATATCATTATCCATGAAGAGAAGTTCCTGAAAATCAGAAAGAAAGAGTTAATCAATATTCTAAGGAAGAGAGATTGATTACACATGAAATATCCATCTAAGGGAGAGAAGTAACAAAGGGAGAGAGTTCAAACAAAGAGAAAGAATGTTTTCAAAGGAAAAAGAGATTATCAAGATGAGGAACAGTCAAGGCAGAGCACATATCAGAATAGAGATATCAGATGATACATCTATCCAGTGAAGGGATTAAAGATTGAGGACAACCACTCTGCATGAAACAAATCTAAGCTAATTTTGAGCTTACCGAGAGCCAGACATTTGTAATAGTTACATTAGGAAATCTTGATGAAACTTTATATTTCATATTGTATTAGTGATAGTATAGTATGATAATGTAGTATGTTGCCATCAATGCCAAATGGAGAGATTGATGACATGTAACTGATTAAATGTTTGAAGATGTTAAGTTGTTAACCGAAATGCAGAAGGATAATGCAAGACATTAAATCAGTTAATGGATTGTATTGTCATTGACATCAACTTGATATAATCTAATATGTTATAATCAAAGTGTCAAAGACTTTAGAGGATTAGAGAGATAAAGATTATGCTTTCTGTAATACATAAAAGACAAGTATTCACATTGTGACTACAAACACTGACGGTTAGTGGAATCCGATGGACAGAGATCACCAAAAGCCAAGTCACAGTGATGCCCAAGCAATATAATTGATGAGCATTACTGACGAGCAGAATCACAAGCAAACCCGACAGCCAGAAACATAGTGTAAACCGACGGAGAAACCTGAGGAGAACTGGAGTGTTGACCGACACCATCAAAGAGTTAAACCAAAAATAACTTGAGTTCATAAATGCCAAAATATCTAGCTGGCAGAGCTAAATATAGAGTTAACTAGTAGTTATCATTGTTTTCATCGACAAGATAAGCCAGAGATAAGTAATTGATTTAAATCTGATTTTTCCAATTGGCAAAAAGATCTCAGCGAGATAAAACAAGATTTTTTCTTTAAATCTAATTGGCGAGAATTGTGGATCACGCCAAGATCAAGAAGATCAAGAACCTAACAACAATGATATCATGTATATTTAAGAGACAACTCAATTCATTACGAATGGGTGAGGGTGAAGGAATGAACAAGATGATGCTAAAGAGAAACTGATGAAGAGCAACTTCATACAGTGTTGATCAACAAGCTAAGGAATGAGCTAAAGAATTTTGTAGACACGGAGAAACAAAACACAACATCACCGAGCGGAATCAAAGTGGAGAAAAGGTATAAACAGAGTTATATTGATTAGAATAGTTTTTGAGATTATAATAGATCTAAAAATTTGCAAGTATAGCCGTATATGTGAACAGATCATACTGTTTCAATTTAACCATTGATTTAGAAAGTCTCTTAACCGAGTGGGATTTAAAGATCCTGTCTATATTGAGATACATCCAATGGAGTATCAAAAAGTTTGATCATGAAGATAGCATGAGATGCAAGATACCTATTGACAGGCCAAGTGAGTGTTTGATCAAGGATGGTAGCATAGAGATGCCTGATATCAAGTGACAGACTAAACTTTTAAATCCTCTATCAAGGTCACACCTAACAGTGTGTTTGTAACCTTTGACAGGGTTTGCTCTTCACCGAGCTCACTTCAGAAGAGTAAAAATTTTGGGTACCGGTCCCAAGTGTTTTTTCCCTTAACAAGGTTTCCACATTAAAAATCCATGTGTCAATGTGTTTATGAGTCATTACTTTAGTGTTTTGCATTACACTTAACTTAATTTGATTGATCGGTATACTATAGATAATTTACTGTCTTTTGGTAAATTAACAGATTGCTAATCAGTAAATCTACAGTAGAAGGTTTTACAAAGCATTCCGAGGAGTAGTAAATTGATATAAGTATTTGGAGGCATTCATCTTATAGGACTAAAGATAACTAGAGGTACAATTATGTGGTACTAAGTTTTAAGGGTTGATTATTGGAATATTTTGAGGCCACTGATTCACCCCCCCTCTCAGTTATTACTAATAGGAACCCCTTAGACTCTTGCACTATTTCATCGATGCTCCTCATGGTAGTGTGCTCTTATGTTTAGAAAAATGTGTAGGAGAGGGCTTTCAAAAATTGTATTCTCTCCACATTAAAGTACTTACAGAATCACCTCTAGCCAAAATGGCATTATGTTTATTCTTACAATATTTTATCGCCATCTTTGTTGTTTGAGACCAAACTGTAATGCCCCACCAAGGAACCCTTGGAAACATTTTTTTTGAAACATTAAGATATAAACATAATAATATGTGCATTAACTAACTATAAACACAAATAATAAGATAAGAAACGATCCTCAAATGATCGTGCACAAGTGGAAGACTTAAGATTACAACCAAAGGTTCCAAAGAAATCTATAACACAAGCATGAATGACAAGGAAAAGTTCAAGCCACCATAAGAGAATCATGTTGAAGTAAACATCTTGATTCTTGAAATTTGGCTAAGACTAAAATTTCCTAAAAACTCTCAAAATCTAGAATCTTTTTTATAACTCCTATGAAGATGAAACCAATGTCAAACATCTTGAAAGTATTACATAAAATGTAACTTAAAGTATAAGAAAGGAATACTATGCAACTTAAAATTAAATGTTACATTTTATGTGTCTCCCTAGAGGTGAAATCGGGCTAAGGATGCATGAAAGATATCTAAGAACCCTCAGGAAACCAACCCAAAATCATAAACATAAGATTCAACTTAAAGAACTAAATGGGAAATCAAAATAGGCGTAGATGCTAAAAGCATGCACGAACGCCAATGTGTGCAAATGTTGATTCTTGACTAGTAGACTTTTGAGACAAAAAATTCATAGACTAGTGAGTCAGAAACACTAATACAAGTTGCGGAAATGTTGATCCACAAAAATTTTGAATCAAGTAGAGATGTTGATTCATGAAATTGACAAAAAATACAACAGGTATAACTTTAAACCCTAAGCCGACACCAATGTAGGATTGGTAAACATTTATCCCTACAATAGGGAGTATCAAATAACATATATCAAGGCCACACTCACTTGATTGCATCAATAAATGCATCATACCAAGTATAGGAAACTAAGCTAAATACCAAGAACATTAGTGCATAATAGGTACATAAGTATATATCAATTATACAAGAAATGAAGGATATACAATGAGAACTCAATTCTCCAAATCCCTATAGGTGGAGGAATCTTTTCACCTATACACATGTCCCCAGCAGTGGTAAAGTGAAATGCCACCCTACCATGTAGAACCCTCAGGCCCACCCCACCATGATCATGGAGATAGTAACCCGACCACAAACACAAGGTAACCACACACCAAAGAATGATTACACTCACGCTAAACAAGTGTATGACTCAAGGATAATAAAAGGGTCTAGGTATAAACAAAATGCAAGTAGGTCAAGGTCACTACTCAAAGCTATCAAGGTTTTAGTGTAGGGACTCAAGGTGAAGTGTCATTACTTGGCTCTTAGTATCCCAAGTAGTAATGAGTCTCAGAACAACACCCTCAGATGGACAAACCTAAGAATGAATCTCAGGTTAATGCCCATGGATGGACATATACAAATCTACCTCAGGTCAATGCCCATAGACGAAATGCTAGGCATAAATATCTATTTTCCTTTATTAAGTATTTTACCCAAAATTATTTGTATTAAGTTATTACTTATTAAGAAAAACCCTTCTCCTGAACTGTGTCGGCCACTTGTGGGATGAGGTCCTTCTAAGGAGACACTCCACTCCACTACCCAAACACTAGGATCATCTCGTTCTATAATGAGGCACAAAGAAAACAACGCAATAAGGCAAAAGCCATAAAAGACTAAAATTCATAAAGTAAAAACATGGTAACATGGGACTCAATTGGTCTCAAACCAAGAGTGTGGGTCCCTCAATATCCTAACATGAAACACTCAATGTGCTTGTGATTCAGCCTCAAACACCCAACATCACACATTCCAAATACGACCACAAATCAAGCATGGAGGAAAAATACCAAGGAAGAATAACAAGTGCTCACGACATGCTCAACTAGGCACTTTTCCAAGAGTACAGATTCATCCATGAATCCAAAAATCATAAAATAAAACCATAGGATGGTTGAAAACATGGAGGAAAATACATTACAATATTTAAAACATGTCGAACATGCCAAACTACAAATCTGGGAAGCACACAAAATGAGGCAAACACAAAAAAAGCCCAAAAATTAAACATCATAAAAAATCACAAAAATAAATCATATTTACCCTTAGGCACCCAACATCACATTTATAAAATAAAATATCATTTCCAAGCACACACAAAAGTTTGATCAGAATAACACCACTAAAATTCCATATCACAAAATGAGAAAACATACAGTGCTCAAGGAAACCCAACCGGGTGATATAAATAAACCCAATCATGGGGGAATACTAATTCTCATACCACTATGCTAAACAAAATTATGTTTTTAACCCTACCTCTCACAAAGTAGAGAAAACCCAAAATGAAGAGGAAAATCCAAAAACTCGATGAAATTGAATGAGGCTTAAGGAAAAGCAGAGCAATTTCAGCATGATTCCAACGAGCCTCTGCACATTCAAATCTGGCAAGCAGATCACACTCAACAAGAAAACATGTGATTTTATCCAATGCAAATTGGAGAAAAATCCTCAAATTCTCACAAAGGCAAAGTGAGAAGTGAGTGAAAAGAACTCACTTTTCAAACATAAAGGCATTTTTTCAAAAGTGACTTTTAAAATAGGTCACTTAAATATTTTAAGTGAACCATTGAATTTTCCCCAAAAATCAAATAAATTGATTCCAAATAATTAGAATTCAACTACGGAAAATTAGTCGGTAATAAAAATAATAAATTCTGCAAACACGTTAAAATAAACACTTAAATTAAACCTTTCTACAACAACTATGGAGTTCTAAATGCACAGACACACTCATGGATCTAACACAATATGCATAATGAATCTAGATTTACCACCAGTACCAGAGGGAATAATATACCAATTATGGATACACTGTCCATACAGGGACGATATTGGCTCAAATATGCAAGGTTGATGCTACTATCTCTTGTGCCACTATTGGGGATATTGACACACTCAAATCCTACAGCTTAGGAAAAATGTGGCTGGTACCTACTCACTGAAACACACAAGCAACAAGTGTAGCTTCTCACAATATAAATAGTCGAAGCATATATAATAACAATAAAATGCCTAATGGAACATTGATACTCTAGTGATGTAATCATAAATAAAGAATGTTGCGGCTTTGGTCGTCTTATTTTCTACTCTGTGTACATATAATTTAAATAAACATTGCATTTTAAATTAAATATTTTATTTAAATATAAAGCTTTTAATTACTCATTTTACGACAATATGAACATAAATAACCAAAGATCAATGAATGAAATATCCAATAGCATATAAAGCACAATATATCAGGGAATCCAATAAAATTATCTTGATAACATAATCAATAGTTTTGAATGAAAAATGCACCATACATCATCATAAGGCATCCTATCACATGACACAAGGAGAGTCGGTAGATGGGGCCAAAGGCACTCCCAAACACCAAACCAGCTTGCAAAACACAACACAGAAGCTTTAAACATAAAGAGGGAGAGAAGGAATGCATAGACTTTTCATTAACTCATCAAACTTCACATGTTAGGATGTAAGGCCTTCCCAGTTATGTCCATATACATTAAAAAGAATCAAAGAACAATCCTCATGCATGCGAGATCCACAATATCTCAGCTTTCTTCTTTTACAGTTCACTATCAATATTTCTCCTATAATTTATCACCTAATCTATGAACATAATAATATATTTATACAAGAGGCAACCGAAAAGGTGAGCCTGAAAGATCCTAAAGATCCCCATAGGAGGAAACAATGACCCAGATTTAGGTCCACACTTTCCCTGATGAGAGATCCTAAATTGATATTGATATTAAAATTAACTGTAGATGTCGGCCAGAAGAACCAATAGTCAAAATCTACTCGATGAGACAAGAATAGAAAGAACCACCGAGCAGACAGGAACAACTACTGAATTCATTCAATAAAATAAGCCAAAGCAAGTAACTGAGTCATCGAGGAACTGAGCCTTCCACCGAGAACTCCAAAGCAATTACTGAGTAGTTTACCAAATGCCCCCACCAAGCTACTGAGATCCAAAAGCAAAACATATTTTTGTTTGATACATGATTTCCGTGAACCCAAGATACTCGTGCATCAGACACTTGGGGTTGAAAATAAATGATTCTCTGAATCATGATTGAGGTACAACCTGAGCTGAGTCCATGTAGAATCTTCAATCAGTCTGCTCTTCCACTTTACCAAGTATTATATGCAATCCTTTCCTCTTGTGCTTCTGCCAATTCTTTGTTCCAAAATATTTTCAACTTCTTCTATCTATTTCTTAGGATAATCACTCGGTACTATCACTTCTTTATTAGGTTCATGATACTCATACAAATCTGAAATATTGAATATAAGTGATATATCCATGTCATCAGGCAACTCCACTTCATAAGCATTTCCATTGTCAAACTTTCTCAAAATCTTGCAAGGACCAAATTTTTTCATCTTCAATTTACCATATGTTCCAACAGGAAATATACCTTTCTTCAAATGAACCGTCACTTCATTACCAACCTCAAAAGCCTTATGTCTTATTGATCTATCTGCACTATCCTTGTATTTTTTATTACTTTGCTCCAACTTATGTTTCACTTCCTCATACAATGTCTTCATAAACTCAACAAATTCTTCTCCTTCAACACTTCTCTTCTCTTCTCCAGCAATATCTCTCAAGTCTGATATACCTCTCGGTTGTGTACCAATAACAATATGAAAGGGTGTCTTGCCAATACTCCTATTCACTAAATTATTGTATGCAAAATTTTCTTGTACTAACATCTCATCTAAATTACTCAGTTCGTCTCCAACTAAGCATCTCAACAAGTTACCCAAACTTTGGTTTACAACCTCTATTTGTCCATAAGTCTATGGATGAAACTTAGAACTATACTTCAACTCGGTGTCTAGCTTTTTCCAAAGTTTTTTTCCAAAAATAGACAACAAACTTACTATCTTGGTCAAAGATGATCCTCCTCAATAATCCATGCAATCTGAAAATCTCTTTGAAGAAAAGATCTACTATATACACTGCATCTAATGTTTTCCTACATTGTATGAAATCTGTCATCTTAGAAAACCTATCCACAACAACAAATATGGAATCATTACCTCTTGTTGTCTTCGGTAAGCCAAGAACAAAATCCATGCTGACATCACTCCAAGGTTTCTCAAGGACAGAAATCGATGTATACAATCTAGTATTCTAACTTACTCCTTTTTCAACTTGACAATCTCCACAACTCTTCACAAATTTTTGAACATCCTTATACAACTGAGGCCAAAAATACCTCTCCTTCAGTAAACTCAATATTTTATCAATGCCAAAATGTCCTGCCAAACCACTACTATGTTTCTCTTTTATCAAATTGGTTCTCATTGATCCTCTCAGTATACATAAGTGAACTCCTTTGAACAACATAACTTCTTGATTGATAAAGTCTTCAAACCTAGTCGGTTGATCTGGGATAGGTGCTCTGCACATTCTCCATGGCTCAGAAAAATTAAGGTTAGTTTCATAAAAATTCTTCATATCATAAAAAAAAAGAACTTCAATTCTCATTTCAGTCATCAAAGATCTTCTTCTACTCAATGCATTAGCCACTCTGTTGGATACTCCACTCTTATGCTTTATCACAAATGTGAAACTCTGCAAATACTCTACCCATTTCATATGTCTCTAATTCAACATTCTGACTACTCAACAAATGTAAATCCTTATGATCAGTATACAACACAAATTCACTTGGAATCAAATAATTTCTCTACTTCTTTAGGGCTTGAACAATAGCATAAATATTGATCATATACAGAATATATCAATTTTGCATCATTCAACTTCTAACTAAAGAAAGTAACAGGTTTACCTTCTTGAGTCAACACAGCTCCTATTGCACTGCCACTTACATCACACTCAACTTGGAATACCTTATTGAAATCAGGTAAGGCTAACACAGACAATTCAACAACCTTCTATTTCAACATCTCAAAACTCTTATCAGCTTCATGAGTCCACTTGAACTCTCTCTTCTCTCCTCTCATTGTCTCAGTCATAGCATTACAAATAGAACTAAAGTTTTTGATAAACTTTCGATAAAAAATTGCTAATCCATGAAATGATCTTACCTCAGTGACATTCTCAGGTGTAGGCCAATTAGGTATAGCTTCAACCTTCTCAGGATCCATCTTCAAACCATCGGCTGAAATCACAAATCCCAAATACACAAGTTTGTCTTTCATGAAGGAACACTTTTTCAAATTAATCAAAAACTTTTCCTCTTTAAATCTCTGAAATACCTTTCTAATGTGCAACAAATTCTCTTCTCTAGTCTTACTGAATAATAGAATGTCATCCAAATATACAATCACAAACTTACCCAAGAATTTCTTCAGAACTTCATTCATTAACCTCATAAAAGTACTCAGTGCATTAGTTAAACCAAAAGGCATAACCAACCATTCATACTAACCTTCTTTTTTCTTGAAAGAAGTCTTCCATTCATCACCTTCTCTGATTCTAATCTAATGATATCCACTCTTGAAATCGATGATAGTAAAATATTTTTCTCCACTCAAAAAATCCATTATATCATCCATCCTTGGTATAGGGAGCTGATACTTCACTATGATCTTGTTAATGGCTCTTGAATCAGTATACATTCACCATTCTCTATTATTCTTAGGTGCTTGCTTCAAACCATAAAGAGCTTTGTATAATTTACATACCTTTTAAATCTTATTTGTGCTCTCAATGAATCCTTCGGGCTGCTCAATGTAAGCTGCATAAGCTACAAGTATTATAACTCCTTCCAATCTAGCAACAGGTGCAAAAGTATCTCCATAATCAATACCTTCTTCTTGTGCATAACCTTTGGAAACCAATCTAGCTTTTTTTCTAATAACTTCTCCATTCTCATTCAGCTTATTTCTGAAAATCCATTTAGTACCAATAACATTTTTATCCTTTGGCCTAGGTACTAAAGTCCATGTACTATACTTTTCAATTTGCTCTAACTCTTCTTTCATTGCTTTCATCCAATCTTCACTATCTAGTGCATCTTTAACTTTCTTTGGCTCAAATGTAGATATCAAACATGTATTATCTCTTACCTTGCCTCTTGTCATCACTCCAACATCTTTATTTCCAATAATCTTACTTGGGGAGTGGTTCATCCTCACATATTTTTCTAAAATAGGCTAGGTAGGTCTCGATACTTCATCCTCATCATTTGGATGTTGAGATCTCTGTCCAGCTTCCTCCTCGGTGGGTGCTCTCGGTAAGGTGTCAGGAACATCAGGTTGTACATATATAAACTTATTATAGTCTTCAGGTTCCTTTTTGCTTTCTTTATCATTCTTTTTTGCAAACTCATCAATTCTCACACTTGCACTTTCCACTATTTTTTTAGTAACTTTATTCGAACACTTATAGGCTTTACTCCTTTTAGAATATCCTAAGAATATCCCTTCACCCCCTTTAGAATCAAACGTTCCTTCTCTAGAATCTTTCAAGATATAACATCTTCTTCCAAAAAGTTTGAAATAACTCACAATAGGTTTGTGTTCATACCAGATTTCATAAGGTGTTCTATTGGTACCTTTCTTCATTTGTACTTGGTTCAATGTGTAAACAACAGTACTAACTGCTTCTCTCCAAAAATTTTGTGACATACCTTTCTTAATCATCAGTGTCCTTGAACAATCAACAATAGAGCCGTTTCCTCTTTCAGCAATACCATTATGTTGTGGTGTCCTCAGTGTTGACATATGTCTCTTAATTCCATTTTCATTACAAAATAATGTAAACTCACCTCCTCTATCGGATCTCAAACATTTCAGTTGTCTTCATATTTCCATCTCAACTCTAGCCTTGTACCACTTAAACATTTGAAATGCATTAGATTTTTCTTTTAAAAACATTACAGACATCATTCTAGAATAATCATCCACAAATAAAATAAAATATGTCTCCATAGTAACTTTGAGTTCTCATGGGTCTGCATAAATCAGTATGCACTAAATCCAAAATTTCTTGTGTAACATAGTTCTTGCTTGAAAAACTAGATTTAGTCATCTTACCCATTTGACATTCTCTGCGCATAACATTTTCAGGTTTCTCTAATCTCAATAGTCCTCTAACTCTATTATTTTTACTCACTTTGATCATGTTGTCAAAATTAACATGACAAAGCCTTTTGTGCCATAACCAAACATCTTCAACTTTAGCAAATAGGAAACTCTTCATAGAAGTATCAAGATAAAATAAATTACCTTTACATTGTTCTCCAATAGCAATCGGGCTCTCCTTCTTATCAAAAAATTTCACCTTTCCATGTTGAAATTATAGTCGGTGACCTGTGTTATTTAACTGTGAAACAATCAATAGATTATACTTTAAGCCTTCAACCCAATGAACATCATCACATCTTGTGTTATTTAGTAGAATTATATAACCTTTTCCTTTCATAGGGTATGGAGCATCGTTACCAAATCTAACAAATCCTCGATCATGCTTCTCCAAGTAAATAAACTTAACTGTGTCACAAATCATGTGATGTGAACAACCACTATCTATAATCCATGCTTCATTCTTACTTACTTGTGATATTAGGGCTCTTGGTTCTTATTTGTTTTTTCCATCAAAATTGTCTTTAGTAGCAACATACATAGCTTCTTCACCATCATTTTCATCTGAATCATCATCACTTAGTCCTTCATTACTAATATGACATGATTTCTTACCTTTGTTTTTGTAGTCTCTGAATCTCTTGAATCTGTTCTCTCTTTTTTCCTTATCTTTGTTGTCTTTCTTCCCCTCATTATATTTCTCAATGTAGTTAGCACCAATATGACCAATCTTGTTACAATTAAAAAATTTCAAGGGTCACTTACCTCGGTATCTTCCTTTGCCTCTTTGTAGCCTTCTAGCCAACAAAGCTTCAAAATCTCTCTCATTCTCTTCATCTTCAGTATATAACTCTTCCAAACTATTCTAATGGTTGTAAAATATCTCACTAACACTGCTCACATATCCATCACTAGCTCTAGAGTCCTTAGAAATTCCAATCTTCATGGATGACTTAAATGCAGACTCAATCTTAGATGTAGTAGGTAGACTATTATCAAAATCATTAATCTCAAATGCAACCAGCTTACCAATAGTAACATTAAGTGAAACATTCATCTGAGGAATGGATCTCAACTCTTGAATAATAGATACTCGAATAGCATATCTCGGTAGGAGGGTTCTCAATATTTTGCATAAAACATCTTCTTCTAATATGGTTCCACCACCTCCTCTAATAGACTTAACAATATCCTTAAGTCTAGTGTTGTATTGTATTATGTTTTCTCCTTCTTTCATTCTCATTGAATCAAATTTACCTCTCAAACTTTCTGCTTTTTCCTTCCGAACATGCCAATCTCCACCATAGGTCAAAATAAGCTCATCCCACATTTGTTTCGAAGTAGTACATCCATCAAGTTCATCATATTCCTGGTCGGTAAGTGTAGAAGCAACCTCAATCATGACTTGTGTGTGTTCTTGCTTCTGTCTTTGCTCACTAATTGTCAAAGGTGCAGTTGTAGGTGCAATGTATTTATTATCAAGAAAATTAAGTCCATACTCTCCTATACCAGGCACATGCAATCTCATTCTTCTTTTGCATGTAGAGAAATTTTCCATATTCAACTTTGGTGCTTCCCTCTTATACATCTTTAGATTTTGACTCAAGTCCTTTTAAACTTAACATTTTAGAGAACCAAGCTCTGATACCAATTGTTGGTCCACTGAGAGGGGGGTGAATCAGACAAAATCAAACTTAAATACTTATAACTTAGCTCACTGATTCACTCGATAGAACTAAATACAGTAATGACTGAATCACCAAATAACTTAATAAATTAAACAACCATGCATCTCATAATATGAAAATCAATCATTCAAACTCAGTTAATACTAGATTTAATGAGGAAACCCAATAAGGGAAAAAACTCTATGGGAATTGTGATCCACAATAAAAATGTACCCTTTTGAAGTACGCTCGATTAAGAACTTATCCTATTATAGATTACAAACACATTTTCTAGATGTGACCCTGTTAAGGGATTTACCTCATATTTGTTAAGATCTTCACCCTATTGGGAGTGGCCTTATTAGAGGTCTTTTTAAACACTCTTTTCGAATGTCACCTACTTCTAGGATTTTCAAATAGGATTGTTAAATCCACTAGGTTAAGAGATTTTCTCTATTACAAATGATAATAAGAAACAATAAAACTTTGATATGTAAATATAGAAACTAACTTTTCTTGGGTCAGATTCTTTATGCTCACATGAGTACTAGGATCACATACTCCATTTGTCTCCACTCTAGACTGTAGATTCTTCTCTTTCTGCTTCTCTGCTCTGCTCGATAGCTTTTGTTCTTCAACTTCTTCTATTTCTCGATTCAACTCACCATCATCTCTTCTCTCATTAGTTCTCATCCTCTATATAGAAATTTTTTTGCCTCTTAATCTCCTTGATTAGGTTTTTCATTATTTATTCTCATTTGTTCGATCATCTTCTTCACAAATCTCATCTCGGTAAACCGTTTAAATTTTACCTTGTAACTTGATTTTTTCATGGAACTGTAATAATTAGGTTTAACTACTTAATCTTTGCCTTAGATCTTCTCATTTAATTTTCTTGATCGTAGATCTTCTAACAAACTTCCTTTAATCCTTATCAGCATCCATATCATCATAGCTTCATATTAAATTTGATCTTATCATCATTCTCAATCAATATCATGTACTCGGTAACTTGCCTTGCAACTCAGTAACTAACTTTGTTAACTGGTCGGTGCCTAACTCATTCTCGGTTCTCGGTAACTGAAACCGAATAACACAACTCTATAGCTACTAACTTTTTCTAGCTCGGTAGAGTAACTCTTTTTAGTCATAACTTAACTCTTTTCAATCCCTGACTTAATCAATCAAATGTACAGACTTGATAACATCAAATTTATAGTAGCAAACAACTATATCAACTTTACTTCATCATTGTCTGATCTATATTTGTCACTCATTTAACTTCTCCTTCTTATGATATTGTAACTCAATAAAAATCAGCAATCAATTTCTTAACATCAATGACAAAATAACAATTGATCTAACCATTTCTACAAACATGTACACCTATTATCACTCGGCCTTCATCATCTGCATCATTTGATTAACAATAACAAAAAAGGATATATCAACATATCACCTCACATCATATTCAATAACATGAAATCACATGCAACATGTTAGGCTTTAAGGCCTTCCTGGTTATGACCAATTACATCAACATATACAACATATCTCCCAGGAGCAACACCTTCCAAACTAGCCTAAATCTGTAACACACAACAATCCGGTAGGAACACCAAGATAGATCTAAACTTGAGCTCGCAAGCCACCAAGAAGTCTTCATGTTTCCTAAGCCAACACTAGCTACCATCTCTTCAAGCTTTCTTTTGAACTTATCTCAGACCCGCAGATCTTCACCAAATATTTTCACCCTCTCTTCCCCTTCACCCTCCTTTTATACAACACAACCAAAAGTCGGCTTTACAATAAAAAAATTCAATTAAACAATAGTCGGCATTAGGAACACAACACCCAATGTGTTATCCATCAATTGACATCCAACAGTCATTAAATCTGCATAGGAGAGTGAACCAAATCAGATTTAGGTCCTCACACCTCCAATGGTCGATCCAAAACTCAAGGAACGCAACCAAAAATTAAATGCACTAGTCAACTATCTCAAACAATTAGAATAATCCCATCGGTGATCAAGAACACCGAATGCCAAACCTCTCGGTGAGAGGCACAACTGAGCCAAGATCCACCGAAAAAACACCACCAAGTAGTGTGATACCGAATGTACCACCATCGAACAGAGCACCACCGAGAAAAGAATCATCAAGCACCACCAAGTCCACTCACCGAGTCTATCAGTGAAGAAAGACATCTTCCAACCGAGAACTATCACCAAAGTGACTGAGAAACTCAGTTCTCCAACCGAGCTTGCTATCCAAAACCAAAACAAAACTAAAAAATATTTTTGTGATACAGGATTTCCAACTACCCTAGGGTGCTCCTGCATTAGACACACCAAGTACGAAAATATGTTCTCAGTAGCTCAACGAACATATTCTAGGATTCAACACATAGATCCGAAATTGGTTCTTGATATACATGTCCTCGGAGTCCTCAACCGATTCACTCATGCCTAAGTTCTTCTTCTGCTTCCTTTTACCACTAGTACTCTCTAATTTTCTTGTAGACCTATGAACTTTAATTTCTACACCAACCCCTACAGTCATCTCAGACCTCTTTCCAATGCTCAAGTTCTTCCTTCCTTTGTCTGCATTCTTCAAAGGAACCAAAGTAAACTTGTGCCCATATTTTAGGATAGTAATGAAATTCCTTTGACAGTCATGAATAGCATCTCTATCATATTGTCAGGGTCTCCCAAGAAAAACATGACAAGAACTCATCTCAACAATGTCACATAATACATCATCCTTATAAGAACCAATGGGAAAACTTACTATTCATTGTTCCTTAACCTCTACTACATGATCTTCTTGTAACCAACTAATCCTATAAGGACAAGGATGTCTCAACCTCCTCAAACTAAGCTTCTGAACTATTTCCTCAGAAACCAAGTTATTTGTACTTCCTCCTGTAACAACCCAAAATTAGCACCTAATAATCCTAATCAATTTTGGTGCGTTCCTTCAATTTTCTCATCATCGAAGTCCTATTGTACTAGGCAAATTCTCCTCCTAATTGACTTTAATTGACTAAGTCTCAAATGCAGAAAACCTAAATTTACATAAATCTAACATTATATTTAATTCCTAAATTATCGAGGTTTATTAGCTAAAAATCCCTATGATTAATTAATTTAATTCTAAAGTCCTAAGTTCTTTTAAATTAAATCAATTCCACCCCCTTTAGCTAATATACATCAAAAGGAATTGAATAGTTATTTAATTGATTGAATGGATTATCCTCAAAAAGAATTCCATAATTCTATATGAAAGGTCACTCATGTGGCAATAATCCACTCTTTTTATTAAATAATTCTTGCATTTTTGTCTCAAATGAAAGTGAAGAGGCAACCATTTCTTTTCAAGAAACTCTTCACCCTCTTTCCATGGTTTTCTATATATTGGACATCTTTTTCTTCATTTGAGGGGATGATTTTGGAGAGCATCAAATTTATAGTGAAATTTGCATTGATTATTTCATGCTTTTGAGTTTAATTGCATAATTAGATTAATTTCAATTTGGATTAATGATATGTTGATTTTTAATGTAATTCATTCACATATCTAACATCTCAATTTCATATTTTCAAGCTTTCTAGTTTAAATGCAATTTCATTTCTAGTTTAATAGCATTTCAATTCTAGATTAATTGCAATTTCATTTCCTCTCATGCTTTAGAAATCCTCCATGTTAGCAATGGTCAAGGTTGTTGGATCTCGTTTTGAGAGTAAATTCAACATCCCCAACTAATTACGAGGCAATAATTCGCTTCAATCGAATTTGCAAGATGAACAATTCATGTTTGTCTTTGTGAATTGAACGATTGTGTAAGGAATATGTTGAGTTTGTTCCTGATTTAGAGGTCACATTCGAGCACACACATTTTGGTGCCCACCGTGGGGCAAAAAAATTTATTTCTGGCCTCATTTGTGAACTTTTTTTACAGTGATTGGAACTCTGTCGTACTTCTATACAGCACTGGTACGGATTATCACGTGACATTTTACTTCAAACCGCGTGAAGTTTTTCTCTCTGTATCACTCTCTCACGTGAAGAAACAAAAAGATCGCGTGCCTTGAAGCAGTTTCTCACGCGCAGCGAAGTACTTTCTCGCGTGAAATTTAGCAGACAGACATTTAAAATCCAGAATTTGTAATTTGCTGTTATTCTTTTCTGATATTTACTCTCTGCTGTGATTTTCTATTTCTGATTTCTGCTATAGCATAACAGTGGTTCGCAAGTTTTCTTGTCAAAGATCAAAAAAATTTCTAATAGTTTTCTTGCAAGACGATTGTCAAAGGCATATTCAAAAACGTTGTGTTTATTTACTGTTTTCATTCACATAGTTGAAATAGGGCTTTGTTAAAATTTTGTAAGGATCTCAATAGAAAAGTAGGGGAATAGGCTCTTCATTACATGGAAGTGATTCCCATGGATGAAACCAAGACCCAGATGTTGCTAGCATGACGGATACTTGGGGAAGCAAAGCAAGATAGCGAATCTTTAGCACTTCTACTTGTTAGGGGATTATGCTCTTCTCTCTTTGAGAGAATCAAAAACCCAAAGGCTTATGGATTTGGTGGAGTGAAACTATCTCGGTGATGAATATGCTTGATGTGTTTGGGTAAGGTGAAAAGGTAGAGAAGTATGCTCTTCTCTCTTTGAGAGAATCAGAAATCAAACCCTTGAATCCGAACCAAGTTGTGTCACCTTTAGAGAGCCTGCCAGAAGTTGAACCTCCGGGAATGACCCAAGTGAGTACACACCTATCGCCGGTGATTCCACCTCACTCTAATAAAGTCTTCTTTGTTGAGTCCAAAGACTCCAAAGCCATGGTAACTTCTTTCTCATGATTTTGACTATCACCGTGAGAAAGCCTTGTTTGTTGTGTTGAGCGGCGCCGCTCCCAGCCTTGCTTGCAAGGGTGTATGACTTCCAAGTGTTGGTGTGGCTATGAGGCCCTAGCTTTGTATCAGAGGCACTGAGGGTTATTGTGAATGGAAGCCCACTAAACACTCTCTTAGTTAGATGCCTACCCGGTTCACCTCCAAAAGGAGACATAATCTGTGCGTAGGGAGAGGGAAGAATCTCTCCCCTAGATTCTCGACATAGGTATGCACCTGGATGCTTGAAGTGGTATATGATGTTGGCCCCTACTTTAAGGGTAACCTTCAAACATATATACTTAGTCCTTGGAAACACCAAAAACACGGACGTTCTTTCGAGGGTGACACTGTTGTGTGAGGTGCACGCATACGCATAAGATAGCGGGGCACAGATTTTGTCTTCTCAACCAATTTTATTTGTAGGGATAATTGAGTGTTTGTTCTTGAGTTTTAAACTATTCAAATCATCATCAAACAAAGACTCCCATTATTTTGCCATGTTGCTTTGTCCTTGGTAGAATTGTTTATGACTACTGTTTGTGTCACTACTGCTTGATTGAAACTTCGTGTTTGTAAACGAATGCTTGTCACCTTGAAACTGGGATTGCTGATTTGTATCATCATAAAAATGTCCTAAACCTGGAAATTTTGTCAGAGAATAGTTCTCACTGTGTCTCAAAATATGGTTTTTACCTCAAAAATTGAGTCTATCTATCAAAATTTAGTGTTTTTTCACATGAACTTTCATAAACCTAGCACTTTCTTGTACGAGCTGACATTTTCTCGCATGAAGTTGAGCACTTTCTCACATGGCGAGGTATTTCCTCATGCGAAACTATAGCCTGGTGTTCAAAATAGTGAGCTTTTTCCTGTTAACTAGTGAATTTTATGCCTGATCTGACTTTTGTCTGGGGCCTGATTGCTTGTTTCCCTATTGTCTACAGTCTAAAATTGTCGTTTCAAGTTGAAAACCAACTAATGAATACAAGAAAGCGCATCAAGACAATCTTACAATGTCTAAAAGCAAAGAAGATATTCTTAGAGAAACTTTATGGAAACAACTTCAAACTTTGGAATCTGAACTCCAACGATTAAAGGGGGAAAAGGATAAATCTTGGTATGATAACCCCAACTTTGATCAAGAACAATTTCATGACAATCCCAATTTTGATCCAGACCAGTTTGATGACAATCCTAGCTTTGATCAAGAGCATGTAGAGAAAGTCATGACAACATCATATGAGATCTCTTTCTATCCGCAAAAGAAGGACATTGCAAGTCAAAAAGTGTCTAATTATTCTTCAGAGAAAATATTTACTCCTTTGGGACAGTCTTATGAATCTACATTGGAAGAACTTCTTGAGAATGGCCTCATCACATTGCCTAAAATCACGTTACTGGGATCCACATTCTTTAGTAACTACTGTGCATATCATTGACACAATAAGCATGAAACTTCATCTTGCATGGAGCTGAAACATAAAATCCAAGATCTCATAGATGATGGAATAATCGAAGTGGAAAATCCTAATGAATCACCTAGTGAAGATACTAATCTCAAGTATGATCAATATCAGGAACCTCTGTCTAGCAATGGTTCCTATCTCACGTCTACTTCTTCCACCATTCCTCCATCTCCTAAAGATTCATCCTCTCTGTCAAAAACTGAACCTAATGATGACTATGTCTACCCTCAAGGACTACCTCTAAAAGAGATCCAAGCTAATCCACATATGACTGCAAGTCCTTCTCAGGCTTCAAAGATCATAGACCCCAAGAAGCTTCCATGTGCTTCAACGCTTATCTATGTTGGAAACACTGAGAGGGGGGGGCAAATCAGTGTTTGTCTATTAATTACTTTTCAGCAACTTAAAAATAAATCAAACATACATAGAATGAAACTCAACATAAGAACTCATAACACATGATATGATTACGGGGAAACCTTGATCAGAGGAAAACCCTGGTGGGAATTAGTACCCACAAATATTGTACTAGGTATAATGAACCTGTTAAAGTTCCTTTGCCTTGTTAGAAGTAGTCTTTACAATTTGAGTACAATGACCTGGTTAAAGGTCTAACCCTGTTAGGAGTCTTTTAAAAAACCTTGTTAAAGGTATATGGCTCACTGCCCAATAGGGTGAAGGCTACAACCTTCTGAAAGTTGATATGCACTATATCAAAAGTGAACTGCTATGACGACACTATTGTCTGATCAGTTCCATGTATGTGTGAATGCTCTTACTCTCTTAAAGAGCTATATCATATACTAACTTCATTATACTGCTCTTCTATATCTTCCTCTTACATAATAATTGATTCTTGTAACATATCTTTACATTACATACTTATATGTTCATATCCAAATAGGCGCGACCCAAAACAAAACTCTAGTCGGCCCTAAAAAAAAATATACAACGCTTCTGAACAAGTCAGCTCAAGCGTGTTTACTATAATGCTAATTACATTATTACAATCATATAACCAAAGGCGCTTAGCCATTACATTACAAAATAATTCACGCTGATCAAAACAGTAGTCGGCTCCCATGCTCTGTCTTCTGGACTGCTGGTCTACTGATCTTCCTGTAAGTCATATTGTTGTTCTGTACTATGTGTGTCTAGATGTAGCATGTACACATGTCATACAACATATATTTGAATGCACATATGCTGACTCAATCTCTCACACGTGCGCTGATGTGCTGATCGCTGAGTATCTCTGTCTGCCCTATTTTCCATACTTAGTCATTTTGTCTTTCAAGACAAAAACTAAACATGACTTTGTTGCCATGATGACAACCCAAAATGAGTCATTCATCCTTAGGAAGTCAACTTTCCAACAATCTCCCCATTTGTCATTTATGGCAACAAAGGAATGTGACCAAGTTACTAAAAATGACTTAACCAAAAAAGTGATTGTATATCATAACATCTTATTGATATATACATATAATTTTCTGCATATACACATTCTATATTACTCCCCCTTTGAAATTAATGAAAAATTTGTACAAAAATTAGTAATTCTTCTGCATACTTACTCCACGTAAACTTCAGGGTACACAATTTGAAGAGATTTGATCTCTTTCTGCCAAAATACTTTCATAGCATCAATTGTCTGAAGATGCGCGCATAGGGCATATGTCAGTTTCTCCATTTTTATCAGATCCATGCAAGGACCTTGATCATATGTCGCCATGGTGTCATTAATCTATTTGATGTTCTCATTAAGGACTGCTAGAGATGGCGCAAGTGCATTTCTTAACTAGGTTTGTCTTATTCTTATCTTGCTGATTTCCAATTTTGCCTTCTCAATTTTATCCAACTATCCTTGGTAGACATTATTGCATATGTTCATGTCTTGCATGGAAGTCTTGACTAATTTTCTAATGCTATCCACCATTAACTTTACCTCTTCTATCTTTTTAGTGTGCTCAGAGGTGAACTTCACTCTGTCCATGCAGTTAGCTATAACTTTCTTGCCTTTAGCTGCCAACTCTTTCAGTATGGATTGCCCAATCTTTAAGGAGTTCAAGTCTAAGGTAAAGTTCTTTACCAAATCATTCAGTCTCTCCTTCTTGTATTCATCTTCTACAATCTTAGTAGCAGAGTCTACTAAGCTTGTAAAGTGTGATTTGAAGTTTGTCAAAATGTTGTCCACATCTTCAACTGATTGGACTTTGGCTACTTTCTGATCAACAGGCACTAAGTCATTCAATATTTTTACTGTTTCCACAAAGTGAGGAATCCTCATTACTTGTTTCTCTTTTTCCTTTTCCATAGCAAGAATGCTGATCTTAATTAGGTCTTCCTCTCCCCATGCATCTAGACTTGCTGAATCAGGAGTTAATCTTGACAACAATGAGGTAGATGGTTGAGTGGATGGTGAGAATTTAGTGTTCTGGCTGGTATCCATGCATTTAACCTTTACTAGTATCTCTTTTATTGGTGTCTTATCACCTTGAGTATCTTTTACTTCATTTATGTCAATTGGATCATTGATGGGAACTTCATCCTGTTGTGCAGATGTATCATCAATGCACATTTGTTCAGTGCTCACAAATGCCTTATCAACTTTGTCCATATCTTTTTCAGATGCAGTGATGGATATCTTTATATTATCAACTACTATAGTGTCTTCTGATTCTTTATCTGTATCAGAAGTTATTGTCATTGTGGGCGCTGAAGCCTATTGACCTGTTGTAGGTGCTATCTAAATTACTGGTTTTGTAACCTGTTTAGGAGGAGCTGGAGTAACTTTTGTTGTAGGCGTCGTTGGTGGATACATGTGTCTATCCATAAACACTTGTGCAATTGCCTTTTTAGTCTCCTTACCTATATGCTCATACTCTTTGTTTATAATCTGTAAGGTCCTTGTCTTAGTTTGGAGATGAGGCTTCACCAGATCTAATAATATAGCCTTCTCATCATGCGAGCATACAGGGAGAAGAGTATCTAATGTTTCTTCTCTAATCTTCACATCTTCCTCTATTGCATGTCTTTTCATGATCTCCAATAAGTTTCATAACTGATCCGGTATTACTGTCTTGAGTTCAAGAACTGTCTTCTTAAACTTGATCATATGAGATATGATCATAGAATGTATCTCAGTCTTATCAATTTCTTGATATTTGTCATGGAATTTAGAAAGTGTATCTAATCTCCCTTCATTTACAATCTTGTTCCTCAAAACATTTAGACTAGGTCTAAATCCTACCTCAAGAGGAGCTTTTTCTTTTCTCCGAGTGTTCCTTAAGGATGGGTGATTTGTGGGTGTCTATTTTCTTCCTCTAGTCTTCTTTCTTGGTGTAGACAGTGGAGATGAGTTTAAATCAATGGTGGTAGAGGGTGCAGAGGTGCTCTCTACTTTCTTCTTCTTATGGATCTGTTCATCTTTCTCAAGTTCTTTTGCTATTTTATCATCTCTTTCTTTGTCAAGATGTTCTTGAGTGACTCCATGAACTTTTAGTATGTTAGATGTAATTATGGATGCTTTCCTTTTATTATCAGCATTGTGTAAGATAGTATCCACTTCATTGGTCTTCTCTCTAAAAGTGCCCCACCTAGGCTCATTAGGATCTTTGGGCGCAGATAATAGAACTTGTGCATATCCTTCTAACACATGTTCTTCCACTTCATAACCAAGAGGATGAATCCATTTGGTTCTAGGTTCAACTGCCTCCATGCATGTGCAATTTGTTTCTACCATGAAACATATGGTATCCTTATATTTTTCAACTATCTTCTTAGATAGTCTGAACCTATTCTGCATTTTGATCCTGAATGTCTTAATATCCATATCCATGGCATCCCTTGCACTTCTCTCTAAAGTGGCATTAAGATAAATTTGAGACATTATGGGTTTGATCCTGTCTAGGTAAAGGTTTGCAACCTTTCCAACTATATGGAAATACAAGTAGATGATAAGAGATCCAAACCTGAATGTCTTTCTCCTGTCATGCTTGATGATTCGAATGTTGTCAATCAATTAACCGCACAATATTTCACATAGGTTGTATTGAGTTTTATCCTTCACCATTCTGATAGCTGCTAGGACTATTGCTACAAAGACACTGTTTAACTTGCTTGCTTGCTGAAACTTATACCCAAGTATCATTGTTAAAAGTTTTATGTCATCTTCTTTGATAGGGTCAACTGTCATTCCATGCTTGTCACTTCTAGATAGGAAAACTTGTTCAATTTGTTTCTTGACATCCTTACCAGTAGGAAAAACTGGTCCAGTCTTGGGAAGTCTGGTTAATTCATGTATTAGGTCTATAGTGATGCATACAGGGACCTCACCAATCCAATAAAGATCATTATGCATTCTACTTAACAAAATCTTCACCCATTTTGGCTCATCAAACTCATGCGCATTCGAGTATTCAAAAATAGGGTTATCTATCAAGTGCGCGAACTCATCCTTGAATGTGTAATCAAGTTTCATCATTAATCCCATATGAGTGGCTATGCTGACATCTCCTACTACTTCTTTCTTACAGTAAATATACGCGCGAATATCTTCCACGTGAACAACACCTAGCGGGGTTTTTGAGAAAGCCTCTTCCAAATCATCCTGTATGGATTTGAATGGATGTTTCTTGAATACAAATCTCTTCCTCTCTGCAATATCAAATACTACTGGAGTCGCCATACTTACTTGGAACTTTCTTAAGTAGGGTTTCAAAAAATTCTGAAACGGCGCGACTGCTAGGGTTCCGTTCAAACTTCTTATCAGTTTGCTTAACTACCAAATCTGTTATGCTTCCATGCCTTGATGTCTAGTGCTCCAATGCTCTCCAAATTTTGTGCTCTTGAATGCAAGTGTGAAGAAGATCGAACACTTACTTTCTTTTATACAATCTACCGCATTTAATGTTTGCAACCGTACGCAAATTACTCAAATGTTTTGAAACTTTGATCCTGATGTATTTGAGACAATGTGTGTATGCATACTACAATATTATGTGCTTATAACCATGAATCCATAGGTGCATACTCAGAGGTGAGTATACCAACCGTGCAGGGGTCCTGAGCTAGAATAGCTTCCCCTAAGACCAAGAAGGTCTATTCAAGCAGAAGTAGAGGGTGCATCCATTGTGGATGCATCAACTACTTTGTCAACATCATTGTCCTTCTTTACTTCAACCCAAATTTTGCTTGATTCTTCATTTTCTTGAACAAACTTGACTTCTCCTTTTTCTTCAAATAGTGATTTCTTAGGATCCTCTTGCTTTTGAGTTTTGGATCTACAGAACTTTGAGATGTGTCCAGCCTTTCCACATGTGTGACAAATGATAGGAGGTCTGATGCTCTTGTTCATCATGCTACATAGCTTTTTTGTGTGTCCATTGTAGTTACATAACTGACATGTAGTGTTCTGCAAATTCCTTTGAAATTGATTTCTTTGATTGTATTGATGTTAGTAATAACTGAGAGGGGGGGGTGAATCAGTGGCCTCAAAAATTTATCCTTTTAAACTTCAATCCACCAATTAATACACCTCAGATTATTAAGTCCCTACAAAATGTATGCCTTTGAAATACTTGAAATAAATGATTGTTTGTCAGTTTACCTTGTTTGTCCTTCTTCTCCTTGAAAACCGACAAGCAGTAAAACTTATTTACCGATACTCAGTAAATATGCAAAGTATACCAGTCAATCCATAAATGCATATGTGAAATGTAAAACACTAAAGTAATAAACCATACACACATAACACAAGGATTTTAACGTGGAAACCCGGTTAAGGGAAAAACCACTGGGACCGGTACCCGAAATTTTCACTCTTCTGAAGTGAGCCCTGTTAGGAGCCAACCTTGTTAAAGGTTAAAAACACATTGTTAAGTGCGACCTTGTTAGAGGATTTTTATACATAGATTGTCACTAAGTTTCTGGCATCTACGCTACCACCCTTGAATCAGTCTCATGACTGTCAATAGGCTTTATGCTAATCTTACTACCATCCTTGAATCAGCCTCCTTCTTAGACTGTCAATAGGCTTTAGGTAAGACCGATGATACTATCATGAGTCAACCTTCTGGTAATCTGTTAGGATATACCTCAATTACAAAAGACT
>MU227855.1:1499409-1516767 GCA_018584345.1 Thuja plicata
ACAATACCTTTCTGATCAATGTATCAATTCTATTCCTTTGTTCTTCATTCTTTCTGCTCTGTGATGTTGTGCTTCACTGTGTGTCGGTGTCTGTAGAATTCTTTAGCTCTTCCTTAGCTTGATTGATCAGGACTGTATGAAGTTTAACCTTCATCAGTTTCTCTTCAGCATCTTCTATCAATTCACTCCCTCATGTATCTGAGTGCTTACAGAAATGAATTATGCTTGTCTCTTATATAGACATGATATTCCTTAATTCTTGGTTCTTGATTCTTGGCATGAAAAATAATCCATCCAAATTGATTTACGGCTTTAACTCCTGATTTATCTCATAGTTATCTTCTTGGCAGCTGTATAAATCATCTTTAAATCACTTACTTAACTATGGTTGAATAAAACAAATAAAACAACCAGTTAAGTCTATCCTTAAGCTCTGCCAGCTAGATATTTTGTCATTTTTTGATCTCTCTGTTCTGTCGGTCAATTTTGCAGTTCATTGCTGGTGACAATCGCCAGTTCCATTGGTACAACTTCAGTTAGCTTTGGGATCTCTGTCTGTCGGGTATCATTGGATCTTGCTCGTTGGGCAACACTTTTTTCAGCTCATTGGGCATCTTGTGATTCTTCTTCGTCGGGCAACACTATCTTCTGATCGTCAGGTATCACTGTGACTTTATCTCTATCTTTACCGATGGTGTGCACTACGCTAGTGTAGTCTGTCACTTGGTGAATACTTGACTTTTATGCATTGCTGAAAGCATAACCTCTATTCCATTGATTCTCTGAAGTCTTTGGCATTATGTGTATGACCATACAAATGATATCAAGTTGACATCAATGACAACACAAACCATTAACTGATTTAATGTCTTGCATCATCTTCAACTTAACATTATCAAACATTCAATTAGTTACATGTCATCAATTGATTCATTCTTCTTTGATTCTGTTGTGATTGATTTCTTTGATTTGTTCTGCAATGTACAGCCCTGTGACCAAATTTATTATAGGAGAAACAATAGCCATTGAAAGGTCTTACCTCTTTGCAATCTCTTGCCAAATGACCATGTTTGTTACATGCATAACAAGTTCTATTAAATTGATTGATTTCCCTTTTAGGTAGATCTGCTTTAACATTTTCAACTTTCCTTGCTTCTGAAGATGCTTCGTGAGGTTTCTCTCTTTCTTGTAATGAATTGACTTCAATTTGTGTTATATTGAATCCAAGACCAGTAGTGTCACCTTTTTGCTTTTGTGCATTAAGCTGAGATTGAAGTGAGTCAGAACTTGTGTGGAGTTTATCAATCTTATCCTTTGCTTCTGTTAATTCAGATTCCAACTTCTTATTTATGTTTTCCAATTCCATAACTTTCATGTTTTCTTTTAAGAGTTCATCATCTAGTTGTTTGCTTTCTTTGATCTTTTCTTCAATAGCAATTTGGCTTTCTGTGAGTTGTTCATCCAAATTTTCAACTTTATCTTTCAGAGATATATTCTCTTCATTGAGATTTTTGATCATTTTCCCTAAATCACTTGTAGAACAATCTTTCAAATCTTTTCTTAATTTCTTGATAAGCATTTGTGAGCCATCAACTTTCAGTCTAAGTTCTTCATTTTCTTTTTCAGATCTATCAAGATCTTCAAGAGCTGCTTCAAGATTCTTTTTCAAATGTTTGACTTCTGCTGAGTCCATGATCTCCTCAAGTGGTTAAACTTATTTTCTGAGGACCAGAGCTCTGATACCAATTGTTGGAAACACTGAGAGGGGGGGGGTGAATCAATGTTTGTATATTAATTACTTTTCAGCAACTTAAACATAAATCAAACATACATAGAATGAAGCTTAACATAAGAACTCATAACACATGATATGATCACGGGGAAACCTTGATCAGAGGAAAACCCCAGTGGGAATTAGTACCCACAAATATTGTACTAGGTATAATGAACCTGTTAAAGTTCCTTTGCCTTGTTAGAAGCAGTCTTTACAATTTGAGTACAATGATCTGGTTAAAGGTCTGACCCTGTTAGGATTCTTTTACAAAACCCTGTTAAAGGTATATGGCTCACTACCCAATAGGATGAAGGCTACAGCCTTCTAAAAGTTTATATACACTATATCAAAAGTGAATTGCTGTGATGACACTGTTGTCTGATTAGTTATGTGTATGCGTGAATGCTCTTACTCTCTTAAAGAGCTATATCATATACTAACTTCATTATACTACTCTTTTGTGTCTTCCTCTTACATAATAATCGACGCTTGTAACATATCTTTACATTACATACTTATATGTTCATATCCGAATAGGCACGACCCAAAATAAAACTCTATTCGGCCCTAAAAAAAATACAATGCTTCTGAACAAGTCGGCTCAAGCATGTTTACTATAATGCTAATTACATTATTACAATCATATAACCAAAGGCGCTTAGCCATTACATTACAAAATAATTCACGCTGATAAAAACAGTAGTATGCTCCCATTCTCTGTCTTTTGGACTGCTGGTCTACTGATCTGCCTATAACTTTGTCATACTATTTTTTTGTACTATGTGTCTAGATGTAGCATATACATGTGTCATATAACATATATCTGAACGTGCATATGCTGACTCAATCTCTCACATGTGCGCTGATGTGCTAATTGCTGAGTATCTCTATCTGCCCTATTTTCCATACTTAGTCATTTTGTCTTTCAAGATAGAAACTATACATGAATTTTTTTCCATGATGACAATACAAAATGAGTCATGCATCCTCAGGAAGTCAACTTGCCAACAATCTACCCTTCAGCGTGTCAAGAATCCCATATGTAGATCAAAAATCCTACCTCGTCCTTAGAAGTGGCTTCATGTCAAGAGGAGAATCCACAATGTGAGGAAACAAATATCAGTTATGATCAAGATCAAGACACCGTCCATCTTAATCCAATGGTTAACCAGTGTTTCATATCTCAAGAATCCCATGATAATTTTGTCATCCCCTTCCATCTCTTGCAAGAAAATCCTCCATCTCCCAAGCAAGATCAAGATATCCTTTCCACCATTTCTAATGAACCTATTGAAAATCCATAAGAAGGTACCTTTTGTAAACCATCTAAAGATCCTTGTCAATATTAGAGCATCCCTTCATCTCCATGTCATGCTCTTCCATATTCAGAAAACATTGTTCCTTCAAATCCCTTGCTGAAAAATAAATCCCCTGAAGCTTCAGCTGCTCCTATCAAAATTGCTCCTATCAAAGCTACTCATGCACCTATTGAAATAAAGGTGAATTCAAAAGAGAAGATCCTTGGTCATGCAGCTCACTCTAAATATGTTGATATCCCCTCCACACTTTATTTCCCTCCATTTAAATGTAAGCATCAGTCTTCTCCATCTTCTGAATCCATCCTTGGTCCCTACATTCCAAAGCTGAGACCGTCAAACCTTCCATTTATATTGGGTCCTTATGCCCCCCCATCTACCATGCCTATCAATACTAGCTTGTCATCCACTTACTCTATCTCCTATCAAGATCAACAAAGATGTGCATCTTTGAAAGCTCCCTATCAACCCCTCCATATGAACTAGTCATATCGGCCCTATTCATCCACAATTCCTAAGTCTTTTGGAAGCCATTTGGATGCGCAACACAAAAATCATAAATATAAGAATCCACTTACATATGAAGATCACTATGTCCCATCTAATAGACATGTGACTACAAATAAAAAGAAAATATTCAAGAGACCACAAAGGTCCATTGAGAAAAGAACCAAATCAAAGAAAATATGGGTTCCTAAATCCATTATGAAAGAATTGCGCTCTAAATCATCTGATGCAAATAGAAAATCAAATGCAATATGGATTCCCAAGTCTCTTCTCAAGGACTTGGATACAAAAAGAAAAGCAAAAGTTATGTGGATTCCCAAGTCTCTCTTGAAAAAATTGCACCAAAAGAAACAATCAGAGTTGGTATCCAAGCTTCCAAAGTCTTCCACTTCATCTCCATCTAAACATCTCCCATCTTCTGACTCCATCTTGGGTCCTCGTGTACCAAGATCCATATCCACTCATCCATCAACGTCTCAAGATATGTCATCCACTTTTCCTCCATTCGTCCACTACCCTTCAAGGGGTGTGTCAATGTTGATCTTGTCACCTACTATTCTTCCATATTGGGTCCTTACATTCCTTCTTTTTCTCTCATCTAATCCATTGCATAAAATCTTGGCTTCCATCTTCTTTATCCTCCATTTCATCACCCTATCAACATCTTTGAGCATACTTTCAGCGACTGTGGCCTATTATAGCATATCTTTCAGAGGAGCACTATCTAAAGAGCAAGAAGCTTAAAGTTCCTACATAAATTCAAAAAATTCAAAAAATAAAAAAATAAAAAAATAAAAATAAAAAGAAAAATGAAAAAGAAAAAAATGAAAAAGTGCCTTGGTGAAAACCTGGTAAACAGGCGCCTTGGTAGAAAAAGTAAAGAGAAATCAATCCGTCCTATAGTGAAAACCACTTTTTGTGGCACCTTAGATAAGTACCATGATGAAAACCTGACAAACATGCGTCATGCGTAATTCCTCCTACTTGCACTCTTCACTTGGGGGCAAGATCCTTCCATGTCATCTTCTCCCATCATATCTTACATCCAGCTAGCTCATGAACATCCATGTTCCTTCTGCTAATCTTGATAAGATTGAGCTTATCCATGAGCATCATGTATTCTGACATTCATGATCCATTCCATCAGTCTATTTACTTACTCTCTTGCATGGCACCCTATCATGATCTTGCTTATCTGAAGCCTATCCTTCCTATATCTGAGCATTCCTCCCATAATCCAAATATTCACTTATTTCTCCATCACCCCTTATCTCTATTGTGCTTTCATAATTATGACCTATCCAAAATTGACCCCTTGGTCTTGATCAAAATTGAAAAACTGTTTCTCTAAAGTCTCTTGACATGTCCACTCTTTTGGACCACATGCTTTCATGACATCAGTTCATTATCCTATATGCTATTCAGCATCGCTCCATGAGCCTACATTTCTATATACTTTTTTTCCCTAGCTTGGGTAATCTTGAAGAGACTATCCTTGCGGGTTGCATTCACCATCTTCATCTATCATTGCCTATTCGTCTCATACATCACCTTTCTAATCCATCTGCAATGTCCTACACCTTGCTAGACATTAGGGCCAAACCATTGTGATCTTGCTTGAGATTAAGTAATCTCTAAAAATCTAAAAATTACAAAATCTCTAAAAAAATTCTAAAAATCGTAAAAGTCCTAAAAAAAAATTTTAAAAATTGCTTTCCTGCTTCAGTTTGCTTTCTTGCTTTAGTTTGTTCGCTCATGCCTTCGCTCTCAGTCATCTTCGAGATTTTGCTCGACTTCACAAGGATTGAAACTGGTCACACTCAGGGGCATCTTCCTGGTCTAGAGGGCATTGTCCTATCTCTTGGAGTCTCTCTCCTCTTCGCATCAATCACCAGTGGTTCACACTGAGTCTACCTGCTGATGCCTAGATCTCATCATCGATATTTATGCTTGAGAATTTCTCTTGCAACAGTCACCAGTGGTTCTCACTGAGTCTGCCTAATGTTGCTATATTACTGAGATTTCTCCCATCATCTCGCTATCTGCATGTTTGACTTTGATTCATTTGTTACTTAGGGGACATGGTTCCCCACTTCGATCGCTCTTCGGTTTACACTTGAGATAGTAACCTTGTCAAAGGACAACTCTCTACTGGCACAAACTGGTGTTTCTCAATACCTTAATCAAATAGTGTTTTTTTTAACACTCTCTTTGGACACAGTTTTTTTTAACACACATCAGATATCTCGCATGTAAATATCTCTTGATAGAAATCAAACACATTGCACTCACAAACACAACGGTGTTTTTCAAAACCCCAAACATAGGCACATTCGTAAGCCTTGAAACATGCTGAGATATGATGGACTCTTTCTTTGTATGTTGTCTGTTCTTATGAATTTCATTGATATTTTCTTTGTCTACTGCTTGTTGGTGTGGTTTCGATGATCCGACAACGTCAAATAAACAGGGTGTATGTGATAAGAGCTTTTGCATTAAGGTAGAAAAGCCTCACATCCCTCGATCTTGTTTATTTGTACGCCAAGGGGAGGTCAGAACTATCTCCTTGACTGTTATTGCTATGTTTGTTTACTTGCGAACTCTTACTATATCAAACTGGAAATGATGTTCAGGTCACCTTGGCTTTTGTGCCTCAGTGCTTATGTTCATTTCCTACATTTTATTTGATGAAAGTCATATTCAGATTCTTATGGTCGCAGTGGCACCAGTAAGGATTATATTGACTCCGATGATCCAAAAGTACTCGATGATGATAAATATGATGAATCCAACAATCAAGTCCTAGGGTTGCATTTAGCTTAGGCTTGCATTTGCATTGTAGGCTTGCATTCACGTTTTAGGCTTGCATCGCGGCAGTTTTGGTGCTCTCTTCATTGTCTTCTCATTCTTCAAAGGTCCTTATCTTTCATCATGGTTTCCTCTCAACTACACAAGTGTCCAGTCATCGCCCTCGATCTTCGTTCGTATTCTTTTGGTTAGTACTTGTTTTATATTGCGATATCCTACATGAGATGATTAGTACCATTGCATTCATTCCATTACATTCATTTCCAAAAAGTGCATTTCCATACATTCATTTGCATTTATATATCCATAAACATGTGCATCCATTATAAGCATAAATCAAATCATACATAGCATTTATCCATCTAACATCTATCATTACACTGCTTTCATTCATACATCAATAAAACATGGGCATAAACATTTGCATATTCATCCATGGCATACATTTCTAATCCATACATCTAAATCATATAAGAAAACATCTCATAAGACATACAAGTCTAAAGCAATATATAAACAAGTACAATGATGCCAAAATTGAGCTTATATATATATATATATATATATATCGATCAAATGTACAAGGGTGCTACTCGAGCACAATATGTCAAAATGGTGGTACAATATGTATATCAATGTATCTCATCTAACCACCCAGAGGAGGTGGAGGGGGTGGTATACTCTGATGTTGAGGAGGTGGACCCAGTGGAGGTGGTCCTGGTGGAGCGGCCTGTGCTCTAGCATACTCAAAAAAAGGCTGAATCTGATCCGCTGCCTCAGGTACTGCAATAGTGTAAGCAACATAGTAATAAGACGCCTGAGCAGCCTCATATCTAGTCTCTATCTATGATCTCGCCAGTACCTCTCGTAACTCCTGGATCTCTCAGTCTCGCTCAGATATCTGTGTCTCCCAAATAATCTCCTACGTATGGAGGTCGTCACGCTCCCTCTGTGACTGTCTAGCTCTCTCTCGGACCCTCAGGAGTGGCTCCTGCAACTTTGCTACCTGTCTGCTTGCTGGTGGATCAATTAGAATAGCATCAGCCATGATGGTATCATCTCCCTGCTCAGCGGTTCTGTCTTGACTGCCACTGGGCCCAGCACCTGCATCTGATCCCATCAGTCTAACAAGAATATCAGTCTGAGATGTCCTTGGTCATACAACCCTCTCCTGCTACTGTAAGGGTGGCTATTGTACCTGTGGCTACTATACCTATGGAGGCACCTACTACTACGGTGGTGGTCATACCGCCTACTGTACATGAGGTATCAAACCAACAAGAGTTGTATATCTGGGGAATGGATGGGCTAACATATGATCTCTGTATGCAGGTGTCATACCTGCATTTGTCACTACGACCATATAATCCCACCTGGATGGTGGTACTCGGGCATCTATCATACTGTGGCCCCTATCAAGCTGTCTTTGCCAACCCTTCTTCATCTCATCGATGAATCGGGCGTATATACAAAACTCCTGAGACACATCCTATGGTCTCCCGAACTGGCGCAATACCCGTGTGAGCAAGAAGCGCTCAATGATAGTGATGGTACGCCTGATCAAAGGACATGAATAGAACATATATGATAACTCATGATGAGCATCATCCCACACCTTAGTGGCTATCCAAGGCCACCATATGACTGCGGCCATGTCATCTATCTGCAACCTCCACTGCTCTGTCTTACCCAGTGCGGACTGGGTCATCAGACCTACGTACCTGTATATATACAGCTCTAAAGGTTTCCGTGTCATGAAATATCAGCCTACATATGGGAAGGTGCTCCCAGGCCCAGATCTGAAGAACGATAACTCCTGCCGCCATGGTATGTGCACCTCGATACACAATCTCATGCATCTCATGTTACATCTAAGCAAGCATACACTCGCCCCATCCGAAAGTAACTGCAGGAGTGGCCAACATCCTCTGTAACATGCCTCCCCAACTGCACTCTAACTCATGTTGACCGCGATCAGGAACCAAGTGGCAACTTAGGAATAGCGCTGACACAACTGCCAGTGGGTGATCTTTGCCGTAGCCACGAATCAACTCCTCCCACGAGATGGCCTGGCCCATCACCAAATCATCCTGGAAAACTGCTCTCAAAGCTATTGTGCCTGCTCAAGGCTACGTGTCGTACTCCACGCCAGCTCCATGGAAAGGCAATCTCATAATCCTATAAATATCCTCGAGAGTAACCGTCATCTCCCCCTGTGATAAGTGAAAGGTGTTCGTCTCCGAATGGAAATGCTCAACCAGGGCACCCAGTAAATTGTGATTTACCCGAATATCAGGTACATCACAAAGGTATGATAATCCTAGCCCATCAATGTGGGAACCATCAATGTCTGATAGCCTCTGAAGTATCTCACCCATGATAGGATGATGTGATCAAAAACCGATGTCAAGGAGGTCAACCTGCAAAGCAAGCGACGAAATTGGATCAGCACGTCAACATGATGATTTTTCAAAGCAAAGACAGCAAATACAACTATGGACCTATCCTAAACATAGTTTTGAGATATTGCAACTGGCTAACTCTGTGACATAGAAAAATGGCAAATTTTGAATTTTGGAAAGTTTCCCATACGAGGAAACTCTTTTCCCACGTGAGCTTTCTGATTCGTGCGAGACGGGATGTCTTCCCGCGCGACATTTCAGAAATCTCGCGTGGCACAAGCGCGCTCTTCGCGCGAACGCAGGGGAGGGGCCCGTGCGAGGAACCCCTGACTCGCGCGAGGATTCAGAATCCTCGTGCGAAAGGAGACCTAGGCCGGTGCGAGGAAACTATTTCCTCGTGCGAGATTGGACGCAACAAAATTTAAAAAGGCTTAAAACATGTTAAAATGCTATAAATTGATAAAAAAATTTGAAATGCAGGATCAGGTTGCGATTACTTACAGGTGCGTTATACTCCAGTGGCCAGTTGTGTCATTGGGAGCTCTTGAATCGATGTAGATGCACAGGAATGCTATCAATGTCAGCTGGAGCCCTCGCCATCGCTAAAGTCAAAAGGTGAATAATGATTTGAAAATGACCCCTCTGAGCCTTATATAGCCTTTGACCTAATTTTTCAAAGTGCTCCATTTTCTGTGAAAATTGCACCCTTGGCTAAATGGACCATTCTGAATCTATTTTCGTGATTGAAATCGAAATCTGACGCTCCTAAGCAGCTCAAAATCGCATTTTAAAATTTTGGGACCGACGCGATTGGATGCCTGTGCAGTCAATTTTTTGACGTCGCTTTCTTGTCAGAAATATCTCTTGTTATCATTTTCTCAGCTTCTGTAATCTTTTCATCAAAGTCAACTCTAGTCAATTCTGGTCAACTATGATCAAACCTAGTCAGTAGGACTCCCTGATTGCTTCAAATCAATTCTGTCTTCTCTTGATCTATCTCTGGATTTTTTTCGCTCTTCGATCTTGCTTTTGTCTGTGATTTTTCGCTCTCATCATTATGATGTGTCATCTTTCAATTTCACTCCCTAGGGGCCAGGATGATTGCATCATTAAATCTTTTCACATTATTCTCGAATCAGTCTAATCTGAACTGAAAGTCCCCATCGCTAGGGGCATATTCATTTTTTCGTACCTTATGGTCAAAATTGGATTTTCCTTGATCTTGAATCTCTAGGGGCATCTTGATGTCTCGCATCTTGTCATTTTATCTTTCTAGGTATCTTAGCAATCTAACTCGGATCCTCAAGGATCAAGCTTTCTTCTGAAGATGATTCTTGAAATCTCATTAGGTATTGGGGCAATCTAACCCCAATTCCTAAAATTTATGCTTCATTATGAAGATGGCTCTCAAAAGCTCTTTAGACCGTTATCTAGGAAACCTAACCTGGATCTCGAAAGGATAATCTTCGTATTGGGGAAATCTAACCCTGATTCTGGAGACAGTCCTAGATCTTCATCAGCTATCAATGGACATTGGGGCAATCTAACCCTGATTCCAATCTTCTCTTAGTTGATTCTGCTTCTTAATTTAATCGGTGTCTTAGCAACCTAACCTAGACTTTCAAAATCTTCATCTTCACATCAGACTATTCTTTGAATCAATGCGCTGCTCACACATCAATTCAAAGAGGGGCAAAATGTAACACCCCAAAATTGGCACCTAATAATGCTAATCAATTTTGGTGCGTTCCTTCAATTTTCTCATCATCGAAGTCCTATTGTACTAGGCAAATTCTCCTCCTAGTTGACTTTAATTGACTGAGTCTCAAATGCAGAAAACCTAAATTTACATAAATCTGACATTATATTTAATTCCTAAATTATCGAGGTTTATTAGCTAAAAATCCCTATGATTAATTAATTTAATTCTAAAGTCCTAAGTGCTTTTAAATTAAATTAATTCCACCCCCTTTAGCTAATATACATCAAAAGGAATTAAATAGTTATTTAATTGATTGAATGGATTATCCTCAAAAAGAATTCCATAATTCTATATGAAAGGTCACTCATGTGGCAATAATCCACTCTTTTTATTAAATAATTCTTGCATTTTTTTTCTCAAATGAAAGTGAAGAGGCAACCGTTTTTTTTCAAGAAACTCTTCACCCTCTTTCCATGGTTTTCTATATATTGGACCTCATTTTCTTCATTTGAGGGGATGATTTTGGAGAGCATCAAATTTATAGTGAAATTTGCATTGATTATTTCATGTTTTTGAGTTTAATTGCATAATTAGATTAATTTCAATTTGGATTAATGATATGTTCATTTTTAATGTAATTCATTCACATATCTAACATCTCAATTTCATCTTTTCAAGCTTTCTAGTTTAAATGCAATTTCATTTCTAGTTTAATAGCATTTCAATTCTAGATTAATTGCAATTTCATTTCCTCTCATGCTTTATAAATCCTCCATGTTAGCAATGGTCAAGGTCGTTGGCTCTCATTCTGAGAGTAAATTCAACATCCCCAACTAATTAGGAGGAAAAAGTCGCTTCAATCGAATTTGCAAGATGAACACTTCATGTTTGTCTTTGTGAATTGAACGATTGTGTAAGGACTATGTTGAGTTTGTGCCTAATTTAGAGGTCACATTCAAGCACACACACCTCCATAAATAATCACCTTTAAAAAGTTACCACCAGACTTACACATAGTCCTAAATAAACTTCATCTCTGACAAGGATCAACTTTCTTCTTTGTCAGTAATGCTCTTCTAGTCATCAGATTCTGACCATCCACCTCAGGTTCATTCTCTACAACTTCATCCTCCACAACATTTCGATGATTAATGACTTTCCTATCTTCCTAGGGACCTTCATATGACTGATGTCCTTCTTCTCCATAGTTATAAAAAGAACCTATGAATCCACCTCTACATGCCTTTCTCCTCATTTCAGCAGGTTTTGGTTCCTCCTCAACTCTCAGTTTATCCTTTACCAACTGATCTTGCTTCTCTTTCCCTCAGGAATTACCATGATGTCTTATCTTCATCTTATCTTTCACCTTCAGGGCATACTAGTAAGCATCCTCGACTGATTCAATCTTCAACATATCAACCTCATCCTGGATATTCAATCTTAGACCATTAATATACCTAGCCACCTTTTCCTTAGAAATTTCTCTATGTCTAGACTGAATTGTCAACTTGTAGAACTCCTTGGTATAGTCTTCCATAGTCATCTCTTTCTTCTTTAGGTTTTGTAACTTCTTGAACAACTCAAGTTCATAGTCAGAAGGAATGAACTTAGCTTTTAGTTTTTCCACCATCAACCTCCACTAATTGATCTTCATCTCACCTTCTTCTTCTCTATCTCTCTGTAATTCTTTCCACAATAAAGCAACATGTCCCTTCAACTTATTTTTTGATAACCTCACTCTAAGAGGATCTCCAATGTCTTCCATCTCAAAGTAGTCTTCTAACTCACCGATCTAATCAATCAGATCCTCGGGTATCAATGTACCTGAGAAATTGGAAACCTCCATCTAGTAACTTGTACTCAATCGAGCACTAGATCTTTGCAACTAATCAGTTCTACCTTCACTAGATCTCTCCATCTGATTGACTCTGTCATCTCCACTAGATCCAATAGCCTCAAAGTCTTCACCAAATTCTTCATAACCATAATCTTTTCTAGAACCTCTCTACAATCCAGTAAAAACTCTCAAAATTCTAGTGACCAACTCATGCTTCATAGTCGCCATCTCAGATCTGATCTCTGATTTGACCTTTTCTGTTATCCTCGCCTCCATTGCACTAGCAAGATCTTCGTCTTCCCTAGGGAAAAATCTCCTTGGAGGCATCTTCCAAGAAACCCACCCTTCACTCAGACCACCCAGATCAACTTTGCTCTGATACCACCTGACGTAGTCAAGGATGGAGGATCTAAGAATGGATAGTCCAAACCTTGTAGCATTCAACAAACAACACAGCAAAAACCATAATAACAAAAGATATATCAACATATCAACTCACATCATATTTAATAACATGAAATTACATGCAACATGTTAGGTTGTAAGGCCTTCCTGGTTACAACCAATTACATCAGCAAATACAAGATATCTCTCAGGAGAAACACCTTCCGAACTAGCCCAGACCTGTGACACACAACAATCTGGTAGGAAGACCAAGAAAAATCTAAAGTTGAGCCTGCAAGCCACCAAACAATCTTCCTATTTCCTAAGCCAACACTAGCTACCAACTCTTCAAGATTTCTTTCACTTATCTCAAATCCGCATATCTTCACCAACTCTTTTCACCCCCTCTTCCCCTTCACCCTACTTTTATACAACACAACCACAAGTCAGCTTTAGAATAAAATAATTCAATTGAACAATAGTAATCTTTAAGAACACACACCCAATGTGTTATCCATCAATCAGCATCCAACGGTCATTAAATTTGTATAGGAGAGTGAACCAAATCAGATTTAGGTCCTCACACCTCCAATAATCAATCCAAAACTTGAGAAACGCAACCCTAAATTAAATGCACCAGTCGACCAACCCAAAAAAATTAGAATAACGCCATCGGTGATCAAGAACACCGAATGCCAAACCACTCGGTGATAGGCATAACTGAGTTGAACTCCACCAATCAGACACCAAGAGTAATGTACTACCGAGTGGAACACCACCGAACAGAACACCACCGAGCATAGAATACCACCGAAAAAAGCATCACTGAGCACACAGATTCCATTCACCGAGTCTGTTGGTGAAGAAACACATCTTCCAACTGAGAACTATCACCAAAGTGACCGAGAAAATTAGGTCTCCAACCGAGCTTGCTACCCAAAACCAAAACCAAACCAAAACATATTTTGGTGATACAGGATTGCTAACTACCCCAAGATGTTCCTGCATCACTTATGCTTAAATGGTATATTTCATGTATATATTATTTCTCCAAGATTTCATTTTATTTGAGTTTGAAGAACTTGAACAAAGTGAGAGAGAGAGATAGAGAGAGAGAGGGGCAAGTTTTCAATGTTGAACATTTGGCATACACCATATTTAGCGTGAGGCAAATAAGTTTGGCATGCCCAAACCTAAGACTTGGTACATCGATCCATATCGCATGTGTCCTATTTGGCCCACACCATATATGAGTGACATCTTTTTGGTCCTCCATCTTTGTGCACTTACCCGACATATAAGAGAAGTAGAAAATTTACTAGTGAATTAAGTGCATAAGTTCATAGTCTAGAATAGAGATTTATTTTATTTGTAATGTTAGGTCTTATACCACATGTAATGTTCATAATTTTTTAATATTAGATCATATTCCACATCCCTACGTCTACTAGAATTTGGATTCATAGGTTCAGTACAAGTTTATGACCATTGATTAGTCCCAAATAGTTGGACTTATCCTTGCATAATATCAACATAAGATTTTCATCTTGAGTTGATTATCATTATGAAATTATGTGTTCTTTCCATCTTTTATGAAAATAAGATCTTTTACGTGAGCAATTCCCACTCAAAGCAAGCCTAGCTCAAAAAAATATTTTTTCTAAAATGTAGGACTCAACTTGATCAAATTTTGATACCAAAAAAAGGGAAGCAAGATGGAAGAAATGCTTTCCTACACTAATATATGAGCAAAGATAATGAAGAGACATAGATCTAATAATTTGTATAAGAAAATGGCATATCCACTAAACTCACAAAATAATAATTAACATAGTATTATTACACTAGCAAAACCCTTTCACAAAAAAACTCAACCTCTAAACTCAAACCTATTGTATTAGCAATAATACCATCATCAATATTACATCTCTATATGAACAATCCTTCATAGAATTTCATACAAGTTTATTGTACAACACTAGAGATATTTTAGCAAAATAAGGGCACTTAATAAATATTGTAATAATATTTCTAACCCAAGCATTTAATATACATGCATGCACAAAACTATAAACTATGAATAGTTTCTAAAATTATGTTCTAGAAACTACTAGATATTGTTTGCATCCATATCCATGCTCAAATTTCTACACCCAATTAAGCTAACTTAATTGACAACCAATTATAAATGACCATTACCAAACTTGGGTGCTCAATTAGTCTTAACCTACTAAGTTTTCATAACTACTCTCATATTCTCTCCAAGTCTACAATTATTTCTCTCTCATCTACTCTTTCATTTCCAACAACTCCCACACACCTTACAAGTTGTCATAGTTCTAAATAACAACATCTATGACACTTGGTGAGTAATACACCAAAATACAAACCACATGTGACACCTAGTGTCACTCCAAGAAAATAAGAAAACAATCAAATAAAATAATTTGAACATAAGGATTGAATGGTATATGATACATACCCAAACTATATTGATAAATACTATATTGTTGTGCAAAGTTAGGCCCCTGTCTTTTTGTTATCTAACTTTCCCTTACACACATTCCTAGGCATATGCCCGTTCATACTAGATGTTATATATTTCTGTATTCCATTTTTTATCACACCAATTTTCTTGCACTCATTTCATTACACATGCTATCTATTGAGGTCTATAGCCCCTTCATTACTCAAGACTATTTTGTGTTTGTTAGGTTCGACTCATAGAAATGGACTTATTCAACTAATTAAAAAACTGAAATTCAAATGTAATGAATTGGCATGTTTACCCTTCCTGCCTACATATCTGATGCGTTTGAGCTATTGTTATCACATCCTTGAATTTAAGGGTAATTATTTTTTACATCCAAGGATTTGAGAGTTGTATCAGAATATAATCCACATTTACACTTCAATTAGTGTACTAAATAGAATCTAGTTGTACACAAGCATTCATAGAGGTATCCTCATGAATAAAATCTAGTTCTTCACAAGCATTCATGAGGGCATTTGCAAGGCTAAAGATTATTGTTTTGACTATTCATACACATTTGCAATTTGACCCAAGAGAACATGTCTCCTTGTGAAATAACAATCACCCCACTAAGTTATTTCTAAATGACACCAATCCATTAGATCCTAAAAGTTAGAGAAGTCATCAAGATTCTTATGCAATGCATGATATATATTCATACTCTTAGGACAAATTGATAGTCATAGTTCCATCCCAAATAATTGAGCTTATCAATATTAATATTTTTTTTAAGATGACTACTCATTTAATATTATATCTACTTAATTCTAAAATATATCATACTTAAATTCATATTAAATTAAGACATTCTTTCATGCCCAAAATTTGCATGACAAAACACAATTTTTTTTTTTTAAATTCTACTATAAGTTTAGTGATCAATGTTGTTGCTAGGGTTGAGGGGAATCATGACATAATTCAACGTCCCTCAACCCATGGTTTATCTAGGGTGCGATCAGCACGTGTGCAAATCATTGTTTCAGGAGTTAAACTATAATTGATACTAACTCTCCTAACTGGATGTTTAAACACTAAGTTTAGATTTAAACCTAAGTTAATCCAGTTTCATCATGACATTATGTTTACACTAATCAATACACTGGCCACATGTATTGACCCTATAAACATAACATCAACCCCTTAAACATTATTCAACTGAAACCCTAACATAACTTACCTAAGTCTTATAACTAAATCTAAATGCCTAAGAACCCATGAAGATCCTACATGGATAGACTTAAAACAAGTATAAATAAACTGCAATCCTAATACACCTAGCAATATTCCTCTCATTATTTTACTCTTTAAACTTTATTGAATTACTCCTCCCACCCCAATATATTATCATTACTAAAATTTACAAGGTTGTCTTATGATAATACTATAGTCGTTAAAGTTGATTTAATTTAGCTTTCGTGATATAATAATATAAGTTGAGAAATTGATCGTTTAATAGTTTAAAAGAAAGAGGTTCACTTTATTAAAATTTTAATCTAAGAAATAACAACATTCTTCAATCAAATTCTTGCAATTTAAAAACTCAACGAAGGAATAATTAAATAAAGTTGCCAATATATTTAAAATCTCTACTAAATTACAACATTACATTCATCCTTTAATAATATGATTTGTTTTTAGATATAAACTTTAATTAATTAAATTTAAAAGAAAGCATTAATATAAAAGTTGGGAAAATAAATTCCCCCCCCCCCCCAAGGAAAATTTAAAACTTAAAAGAAAAGCAGAACCCGTACATAACTATCAACCTAAAACTTATTAGGTTTTAGCACTAAGATAAATTCCATTAACAAAATAACCCTATAATAAAGAAATCAACTAAATGTTATAAAAGGCCAAACCATAGTTGACTAAAGAAGAAAAAGGGAAGAGAAGCAAAAGCCTAACCCTGATTTGAAATTAGGGTTAGGGCATATTATGAAAAGGGTAAAAAGGTTTTTGCTTCATCTTTCCTCCCCTCTTTCTCCTTCTCTCTTCAACTAAAAACCCTAAGCTAAGTTTTTTTTTGTTGCAGGTCTGGTTCATGGCATGGCAGCCATGGAGATGAAGAAACGAGTACACAAGCATATATATATAT
>MU227855.1:1548502-1561665 GCA_018584345.1 Thuja plicata
AATGTCAAAGTGATTTTTTGTCAGCATTTTGATGGGTTCAAAGGAGACTCGATTATAGGTGTGAGTGAGGAGTAGAGGGATTATACCAAAGGGATTTTGATCCAAAAGGCTTTTATCTAGCCATTTTAAATTTACTCCTTCAAATGGGACCTCTCAAGGCTTAAATCAACACATTTTCTTAAAAATTTGCAATTTCAGCAAAAATCAGGATGTTCAAAAAAGTGGGACACACTATTGTGGGACCACCTAGTGTGATATCAGTTCCAACCACAAAGAAAGACTACAAATTATGAAGCACAAATAGGTAAACCATTAATCAAACACAAATGAAGAAGCATCAACAAAATAATTAAACACAAATACAATACATTGCTGAAGCATAAAACTCACGGTAATCCTCCTCCTCCTCCGCTCGATGAAGACCGACGTTCGACAGATGAAACCCTGTTGTGTTTGAAGATGAAGAATGGCGTTTGACAGATGAAACCCTCTGCTGTGTTTGAAGATGAACGACGCTCGAGCAGAATTGGCAGCAAAAAATGAAACCCTATTTGCAAACCATGTTTTTAAAATGCGAAGACTCTGGACCCGAAAATATATAAAATGGAGTCCAAAAACACTGAAAACCCAGTTTCCATTTTGAATTCCACCTTTTTAGTGGGAATATCACACTGCCCATTTTTGGGTCAAATCTGGGTTTCGACGTCAGAATCGGGTTTTGCAACTTAACAAACAAACGGCGGATTACCTTCAAAACTGGAATTTGTGCTGCCAATTCTGCTCGAATTCCGTGAAACAAACAGGGCCTAAAGTTTGACCATTTCTTTTGGAGGCAAGGCTTTAGGCATCCTCTTCTTTTTCTATCCATATTAGGGAGTCCTTAGTGCTTGACTCCATTACTTAATTTTCTTTCTCTTTTGTGAGTCAAGGTTGTAGTTAAATCCTTATTTTAGTACTAGTTTAGCAAATCCTCTAAAGTTTAATTCTCAATTTTTCTCAATGCTTCATCCTGTTGGGATCATCACTTCATGCTTACCTTTCCTAACATGCTTTTTATAGAGTATATTTGATGATTGGTATTTTTCAAAGGCATATCCCTTTGGGTTTAAGGATTGGTTTTGCTAATGTAGTACCATCTAGAAGAAATGGAACACTTCGGAATCACTTAATGGCAATTATGTTATTGGACATTGGACTTCCTAGATCTCTAATACCCAAAGCATAAATCATGTTGGGATCTTGAACTTTGATTTTCTCATAAGTTTTATATGTGGTAGAATTTTTTTGTACATGACTTTGATAGTATGTTATTGTGCTTGTCTATTCATTATATTTGAATTGCATAGTAAAATTTAGTGAGATTATGATGTTTTGATTTGGCTCAAAAATCTATCTACAAAGATTGTATGGTTGAACTATCTAATGGCCTTGTGTGTGTTTGGTAGCACATATGTGGGGATAAAAATAACATATAAAAAATATGAATACAAAGGTTATCATCTTGTATCCAAGATGTTTTTACCTTAGAGTAATATTAGAGATAAAGATCTTGGACTTTTGGATGTTTAGAAGTTCTTACATTGGGTCAACGCTAAAGGAGATAGAATGCCAAAGGAAGATGATACATTTTAGGGAGGGATGGCATGTTATGTACCCAGGGATATATTATTATAGCTCATTTAGGTGGATGAAGATGTCAACATGTGGCACACATCCCTTATGATAGTTATTTTATGTCACATGGACAACTTGGGTAATTAATAATATTAGGTGATGAGTAGGACTTCATTAGGATTTTAAACTTCCATTGTATAGTTAGGAGGAGATCGATATAAAGGAGATGATTATATCATTGTAAGGTAGGTATGAAGTATGATATCATATTGAAATATCTTGGAGATATAACATGGAGTGACTTCTTCCATAAGAAGTATTATATGTGTTACTACTCTATTTGTTCATATATTAGATATAAAACCATTTAGAGCTGGTTTCCGTCAACCCCAACATTTCTTCTTCCTTGTCGCGGACCTCTTTTGAGTCTCGGAACCTCCATGAACACTACTTGAATTTTGTCCTCTTCACGGGCTCGAGCTTCATCTGCCAGAGTCTTGAGTTGCCTCCATTTGTCCTGCGCATTCTGCTGATAGGCTATCTCATCCACTTTTCCCCACCACCATAGGAAAGGGAATTTTCCATATAACATTCCATCATTTGGGTCTTCATAGCATTCACTATAATCAAAGCCCACACCCGGGTCCGCCCACTCCAGGAGGGAGTCCAAATCTAACAGTAATTCCTTGTCAAAAAGGAATTCAACAATCCTCTTCACCTCCATTTCTGCTTCTCCAAGTTGGAGGGCCCAAGCAATGACCAGTGAGATTATATCCACATTAGAGCGTTGTTTTTTCAGGCGTTGTTGAAACTGGGTTCCTAGTAATTCTAAAACAACCTCTGCTATCTCATCATCCTTCACATTCAGCAAACCCATTATCCTTACCTTACTTGCAGGCCCTTCAAAAGACTTCTGTTGTTTGCGGATTTGCACAACTACCATGGCTTCCATGATTTTATCTTCACCAGAAATCTCTTTCTCTTTTCAAATAAATGACGGCTCTATATGAGAGCTTTTAAAACTTCAGAATTGCAAGTGTAAGGTTGAAGTTACCTTACATCATCCCTTACACAATTCAGTTAAGCCATTTACAATTTGATCATATTTATGATCATTTATACAATTTGTCGTTACGCCAATTCATTCTGTAGCCTCCAGGCATGTTTCTATTCATAACTCGAGCAGTGCTGACACCATCCACCTTATGTCCTTACTTGTAAATGTCACATTGCCATTGTTTCCCAATAATCATTCCCCTATGTCATTAACTTAGTCATCATCACACACTGGCAGCTTTGAAATATTAAAATTATATTCACATCCTTCAGAAAAGATCACAAGCTCCAATGATCATAATATCTTTTTATTACATCTACAATCATCAGGTGAGGATATGTTTCATTGCTTCACCTGCATATTAGTTAGAGTTTAATAAAATCATTAGTAAAAATTTCAAAGCATGCTACATTTATATGCTTTAAGGTAATAGCTCATTTTGAGACTATATCAGCCTACATATTCCCTTCTCTATACACATGACTTAATTGGAATTGTGGAAGAGAATGGATTATAGTAGAGATCTCCTGCAAGATATTTTGGATGTGCCAAGCCTTCATTTCACCATTTTTAATGGCATTAACTATAACTTGTGAGTCACCTTCCAAATGAATTCATTGCAAATTTTGCTTCTTTGCCATTTGTAGAGCTAGAAGAGCAGTAGAAGCCTCTGCAACATTATTGGTTCCATCTTTTAATCTCTGTGCCGCTAAGGCCATAATGTCCCCTTTCCAATCTTTGATTACTACCCCTGTTCCCGAAGGTCCAGGGTTGCCCATAGAGGCATCATCAAATTTTATTTTATACCAGCCTTGTTCTGGCTTTGTCCATCTTATATCTTTTCTGGCCTTTTTTATTTTGGTGATGTCCTTGAGGCCTCCATTTCTAAACTTTAATCTTGGCCAATTACAATGGAGTTTTCTGTCATCCATAGTATAAATATAACTTCCTTTAGAAGAGAGGAGGGCAGCTTTGATTGTTTCCTCAATTGAAGTTAGAATGCTTTATTTAATGCTCTGGATTGATCTTTCCCTATCTTGGAATATCCTCTAATTCCTCTCTTTCCAAAGCTCCCATATAACTATTGAAGGGCTGATTTTCAATAAATCTGATAATGCTGTGTTTTTTGTTGGAATCGGCCATCCTTGGAAAACCTCTTTCACCCCATTATGCATAGGGCAAATCTAGTTAAGATTTTCCTTTATCATGTTCCAACATTCCAATGCAACTGGACATTGGATGAGTAGATGATCCACATCCTCTGATGCCTTTTTGCACAATGCACATCTAGTAGGTCCCTGCAGACCAAACCTTTTTCGTCTTTCCATTGTCAAGATTATTTTATGAACTACTAACCATGCAAATGCCCTGCCTTTGGCAGGCAATGTTTGTCCTAAAATAGTTGTGTGGGCCAGGAAGGAATTTCATCCTCTTCTTCTTGTATAGAGTAGCCTATTTTAACTGAATATTCCCCACTTGTTGCCTTACACCATATTAGCCTATCTTCCTGATCCATTCTGATGAAACCCCTTTGTTGGAAAGCCTCTTTCATGAGATTGTTTTGTATTTCATTCAAATTCAGAGTTTTGAAGGATTTCCATTGCCAACAGTGACCAGTGGGGGAGGGTTTAAATTCTAAGTAGTCTGCCACTATGTGTCCCCATCTTGCTATAAAAATATCATATAATTCTGCATATCTTTCATCATTTTTATAATTTGATGGCTGTTCCAAGAGTCTTCCTAAAAAAGTGCCTTTGTTCCATTGCCCACATGCCAAGAGGCATGTTTTTTAATCACATCTCTGCTATCTAACAGGAAATTCCAGATTGATGAACCCTTTGGGGGGTTCATAGTGGTCAAGATTATCTCTGGACTGTTGGAGTCCAAATATTTTGATTTAAGAATTTTTACCCATAGGCTATGTGGATGGCTGCACATCTACCACACCAATTTGGCTTCCAGAGTTGCATTCATTTTCCTCCAGTCCTTTAGACCAGCACCACCTTTGGTTTTTTTCTTACATATTTTCTCCCATGCAAGTAAGGGCCATTTCTCACCTTCCTCGGCTCAGTTCCAAAAGAACTTCCTCATTTTTTTGGAGATAACTTCCAGCACCCTATGTGGGATTTTGAAACAAATCATGGAATAGATGGGGATGGCAGAGATAACTGATTGTAATAGTAGAATTCTCCCTACAGAGGTGAGCCACCTGCTCTTCCAACCCTCCATTCTCTTGAAAAATGAGTCTAAAAGGTTATTCCATAGCTGAGGGTTAGAAGCACCTTCAAATAAAGACACACCTAGATATTTACTTCGTAGTGCTCCTATTTTGATTTTCAGAATCTCTCCAATCTGCCTTTGAGTATTTCTATCTGTATTAAAAATATATATTTCTGATTTATTCCAATTCACACTTTGCACAGTGGCACTGCTGTAGCTATCTAGAGTTGTTTTTATCACATGTGCCTTTTCCATCGTAGCCATACCCATGAGAAAGTTATCATCAACAAATTGCAGATGTGTAGAGGGGTTCACCCATTCTGCAATTTTAATTCCTTTCCAGCTTCCATCAAGCCTTTTTATGGTGACGAGTCTTCCCAAAATTTCAGCCATGATGATGAAAAGAAAGGGGGCTATGGGATCCCCCTGCCTAATTCCTTTTGAAGATTCAAAAAACCCTTGTGGACTACCATTTATTAATATGGAGATTCCTGGAGTGTTAAGATAGCTAGCTATCCATTTAACCCATGCTTCTGCAAAACCAAACCTTCTAAGAACATTTAAAAGGAACACTCGGTTGACATGATCATAAGCTTTTTTATATCTAGTTTGATCATCATTCGGTTGACTTTAGTTGCCTTGATTGTATGAACTGCTTTGTGAGCTATTATAATGCCTTAAAAAATAGATCTATTTGGGGTGAATCTGCTTTGTTCTTCAGAGATGATCTCACCAATGATTGATTTCAGTCTGTTTGCAGCCACTTTCACTATGATTTTATAGATAGTGTTACACAAGGATATAGGTCTATAATCATCTAAGAATTTAGATTCTTATTTCTTTGGGATCACAGCAATAAATGTATTATTAAAATCTTTTAGCACAAAACCTTCATCTCTAGATTCCTCAACCACCTTGACTAAATCTTCTCCTATAATATTCCAAGTTTGTTGAAAGAAAAGCGCTGGGAAACCATCAGGTCCCAGGGCTTTATCACCACCTAATCCAAACAAAGTAGCCTTAACTTCTGACATAGTGACTGACTTCATTAAGAAGTCATTATGAGCATTTGTTATACTTTTTGGAATGAGATCCAGCATCTTATCTGCTTCCTTTCTAGCCTGAGAATGTTGGGTGAAGATATTTTGATAAAAGCTTACCACTTCTTTGTTAATTCCTTGTTTATCATTTATAACCTCACCATTCTCCTTTTCAATAGCAAATATCTTGTTTCAAGCTCTTTAAACTTTGACAGATTTATGAAAAAACTTTGTATTTCTATCCCCTTCCCTTAACCATGTTTCCCAAGATTTTTGTTTCTAGTAAATCTCCTCTCGGGCCAGAACTTCTTTGTATTGTTTTAGAAGAGATTGTTCTTCTATGAAAAGAGCCTCATCCATCCTTGAACCAAAAATTTTATCATTTAGAAGTTGAAGACAATTTTCCAAGTTAAATTTTTCTTCAAATATATTTTTGAAGGTAGCTCTATTCCAAATTTTTAACTGTTCTTTCACATATTGTAGCTTTTTGAAAAAGATGAAAGACAAATTTCCATCAAAAGTTGGGGAGTTTAGCCACCATTTCTCAATGTTAAGATAGAAGTCCTCGACACGTAACCACATAGCCTCAAATTTAAAAGGTGATCTCTCCGGGGAAGAATCCTCTTGAATGTTGCACATGATTGGATAATGATCTGATCTTGTAATGGGGAGTATATTTGCAGAGCATAACCAGTCATATTCTTCCCAATTACCAGCTAAGAAAAATCTGTCCAATTTCTCAGCAATATTGAGGAAGCCTTTTCTTTTGTTCGTCCAAGTAAAATCTCCTGTATTGAAATCTAATTCCTCCAACCCATTTTCTAAGACAAAATTAGAAAAGGCCAATTGACTCTTCCCTTGCCAGCCTTTCCCTCCTTTTTTGTCACTTGGCCTTAGTATTGCATTATAATCTCCTCCTAAGAGGAAGAGGTCATCAGGTCTATCACTTAGGAAGTTGGAGAGTAACTTCTATAATGCATCTTTTTCACTGGAATTGTTAGGGCCATATACATTGAAAACATAAAATCGAGAGAGTAATTTTTTTGAAGTTACCTCAATCCATTGCCAATTAGAAGCTTGACTAATCAAAACTACCTCAAAAATGCTCTCATCCCATAAAATGTTGAGACCTCCCGAGGCTCCACTAGCTTCTGAAAAGACACCTTGCCATGTTACAAATTTCTTTAAGAAGAAGTTAATATCATCACCTTTTAGTTTTGTTTCTTGGGGTAGAACTATATTTGCACGTGCTTGCTCAAGACCTCTCTTGAGCAAGTGGGTCTTGTCAGAGGCATTGCAGCCTCTAATATTCCATGAGGGGATCCTCATTGTTTCCGGGACAAGGCTTAGCCTTTCCCTGATCTCAGCAGTTTTGTTTGGTCTGCTGCACAACCTGCTTGCACCAACTTTTCCTTAGTTGATCTGGGTCCTCTTCTCCTTTTTTCTCCCAACTTTGGTTTTTTCATTTTTGAATCTGGCTGATGTAAGCCTCTTTGTTCCAGTACATTCAAGGTGTCTTCTGACCCCAAGTAGTCCTTGCCGCCATCTTCACTATAAAAACTTATATTGAAGGATGTTTCCAATAGGTTATCACCACTGTCTCGTGCTTCTTGGAAAGAAGATTCTAGATTTCTTATAGGAGAAATTTTACCTGCCTGACAGTCATCTATTAGTTCATTCCAATGTTCATCTTTATCAGACCTGTCATGTGCATCTTGGATTTTATTCAATGCCTCCATTATTGGGTGGAAGCTGCTACTTTTGCCATGCGAAGATGTCTTTTGGATCTGGACAGAGGAATAGGAGGTAGAGAAGAGAGTTGGTGAAACTCTACCCATCTGAGGGCATTTGTGGGCTACCAAACTTGAAGAAGTAAGTGAAGGATCAACATGGCTATGCTTCCTATAGCTTGAGGGGTCCTCTCCCCTATTGTTGTCAGCATCTATGGTATGCGTACTAGGAGATGTATTATTAGGAGCATGTGTCTCTGGGGACATTTGAATATCAGCATACTGTTCCACAAACTGACCAACCTTATCAGAGTCTCTAAAATCTGGTATATATTGGAAAAAACCTTCCTCATTACAGTCAGGTTTGCAGTTTCTATCCTCAAGCCTTGTCCTGTAATCAAGAGAGGTGTTGTTTATAGCCTCTAGTGTGTCTAGCACTATTGTTGATTGCACTGGATCATAGGATATTGAAGGGGGAGCCCCATCTACTAAAGCATGAGGAGTTTCCACTAGTACTTGGGTGGACAGAGGGCTATCATTACTCAAGTTTGGTCCCTCTTTTGAGAAGGGTTGGAGGCAATCCTGTGTAACAGAAACCCTGTTGGTGATCATTTCTTCTTCATAAGTTATCGACCAGGGGGTTGTCGAGTCCTACTCACTTCCACACTCTTAATCCATTCTAAACTGTAATTTGCTGACAAACCTTTACCTTTTGACTGTACCCTGGCTACCTCAAAAGTTAAGTTAGCCTCCTCAACCTCTACTTTAAGCCTCCACTCCCCATTTGCTGAACCAAGCATCACATAGTCAGGAATTTGGTAGCATTTCTGCATTTTGACAAGTATCTTAGGGTAGATGTAAAAGTCATTCTTATCTACAACTTCTTCAGACATGAGAAATTTCCCAAGATTGTTCCCTATAATTTCCAATGTTTGTTCATTTTTGTATTCCCAAGGAAGATTCTTTAGTTTCAACCAGACTACAATATTTTCCATCTCTTCTTTATCTGGATTAAAGTTAGGCTTGCAATCACATATGTATATCCCCATTCCATCCAGTGTGAATGGTCCATTGTTTAATATACATTCTTTATCCATCTTTGTTGGGCATATAACCAAAATGAACTCATTAGTTAGGGTCTTGAGCTCGAAATTCCCCCCCCATTTGGTTTCTATCCATTTTTGGATTTTGGCCAGGGAGGGCCAGGGTCCTACCCATTTCATAAAAAGGGTTTTCTCTTTGAGAAAGTTCACCGAGTCCATCCAATGCGTATTATTAATTAGAACAAAGGAGGCTCTTATGATATCTACCTCATTTTGTTTTTGCTCCGTCGATGTTGCTGGTGTGATAAGCTTGCTTGAGCCTTTTGGGCACTAGAACTTCATTTCAATATGTTGAAACTGGAAGTTGTCAGGTATTCTTAGATGGTCTCTTCTGTTCCTAAATGTGGGGATTCCATTATCCCTGTTCCTCTCATTCCTCCCATGATTAGGGATGTGCGCATGATCTTGTCTGGGAGGGATCCATCTAGCTCTTGGGTCTTGTCGATGGCCTCCAAAGGTAGTTTGAGGTTGAGGGTTTTCAGAGGGGTTGCCGAAACCCTCCCTCTAAAAGCTAGAAAGTCTAATATTTCATTTTGGAGCCCATTATAGTTTGCCTTAATTCCAAAAACCTATATGTGTGCCATTCTGCCAACCCACTCTCGATCTGAAGTTTAGCCTGCTTCTATCGAAACCTCCATTGCTAGGGTTTGCACCTTCATATTCGTTACCTCCAAAACTACTCCCACACGTCATTCCTTGATCTTAGTGTATTGATCATGCCACTTGCTTCTTTATTTCCAGATATTTACATATAGTTTTTAGTGGGAGGTAGACCCCCTAATTTGCAGCATTTTTCAGCAACTGAAAATTGGACTTTACAAATTAAAAAAACATATCAATAATTGTTCAATTTTTTTTTAAAAAATAATAGGCATAAAACTCATCCAATTTTACACATTTCATCAATTTTACATCATCTCCAAATTCCAAACAGAAATCTCACTTTTATGTCGTTAAAGTTGAATAATTTTGATGTTGTTAACCTTTTTCTTTATAAAAGTGTGACACAATACTGTGCTTTCACCCCTTTCCCTTCTTCATGCATGAGTCCCCTCCTCTTTTAATCTATGCAACACTCTAAATATCTTCATTTTCTGATATTTGGATGTCCTTGACCTTTCACATTCTGCTATTTCTTAGAATTTTGAAACCATAAAATTATCACTACTTCATCTTCTGCTTCAATATCTATCCAATCTTCAATTTGATGGCCCACTCAGTTTTTATTTTTAGCTTGGGAGTGGAATCGATTGAACTCTTGGATGGCTGCCCTATGCACAATCATTCTTCCTATTCACAATTAATCCTCCTTTCACTTAATTGTTTCTCACATGGTATAGAAGTTGAGTTGATGTTCAAACTTCATCTCGTGAGGATGTTGACAATGTTATAGAGATTGGCTTTGTGCTAGCAAATTTTCATTTTCTTGAAAAGTTCATGAATCAACATGACCCCAAGAACCAATGAGATCACAAAAATTTAAGAGGTTTATGCATTGATTCAAAAGTGGGAAGAAGCAAACAAAAGCTAAACAAACTGAAAATATTTTTATGTAGTGTTGATTTCCCATACGTCCAGGTGCTCCTGCACTAGTTAATGAATCTTTGATTCATTATGATTTGGTTGATGATGAACATTATTTCAATACACTTATGATATATTTATTTATTCTAAATAAAAATGTAATGTTTCCATGTTAGCCATAATTTAATCTTCATATTATTCTCATACTAGTGACACCTTGAAAGAAGCATTTTGTTATTCCTTATTTAAAGAATTAAGAAATATAAATAATTCATGTTTATTAATCATCCCTCCATGATTTTTCATGTGCTTTTATAGATTACTTTACTATTGGGCCTAAACCATGTGTTACTCATGATTCTCATTCTATTTCTTCAAGTTATTCTTCTTTAGTTAGATCCAATGCACTTTGGTATGCATCATGATAATATACCACATTTGTATTGAGACCCTCCTTTTGATCCTTGTGTGTTTTGATATATTTAAGTGTTTTTGGAGTGCATTATTATATACCTTCTATTGAATAAACAATATAACTTAGACATACCCAATGGTTAAGAACATGTGATGATATTTTAGAGTTCTTACCCAATATAATAGAGGATAATGTGCCATTAGTTGATGATAGATCTTTACAATTCTCTTCTAATGTTACATAGGACCTGAATACCCACATGGATATAAGACAATTTGTGAATGAGAAATTCACCTTATTTGAGCTCTCTCATTAGTGACTTCACCACCTAAAAAGGTGTATTATTTTTGTAACATAGGAAATATGGATCACCAATTCAAATGGGAAAACTAGTGAACTTAGGCCTATCTCCTATATTGCATTGGAAGGAAGATGACTCACTAGGCTCAAGAGGACTTAAGCAAATTGACTAGGTGCATTGATCCTTCACCATAATTAAGGGTTGATTGGGTAAATGTGATTGGGTAATATAATATTTAAAGCTATAAAGGAGGAAGAGATGGATTTTAGAATACACAAACTGACAAAAAGTAGACAGACCAATTATGTTACTAGAAACATAGTCTAGAAGTTGTAACTAACCTATAAAATCAATTTGATGCTATTTTGGAGGGTATATGGAAACTTTTAACATTTTCCTGGGATTAGGCCAAACAGATTGACTTATTCCCTACACTTTCCAATGATTTTAGTTGCAGATTGTAGTTGAGGTCTTTTACTTTCTAGATCTGGTCTCAAAATTAGTGCCATTTGTTCTTACAAACAGAAAATAGATAAAATGTTTGGTAGAGAGGGGTTTTCCTTAGTCAAACCTCAATTGAGGAATCAACCTTGAAATTGAAATGAACTATGCTTGAAAGGAAAGAACATTGGTGTAAAGTAGAAGCTAGATCTAAAACATGAATTACCTTATACCATGATGACACAATGCACTTCTTTGAATGTGATCACAAGTGTTAATGCAATAGCTTTGATTCCACACAAAAACCTAAAAGGAAATCATGAAAGACAAGCCTTGCACCATGAATGTTGTAGATTTCCACAATGCATGATGGAGAGATAGGAGAATGCCTTGTAGACTTGAAGACTTTAATACTTGGATGCTTGAGATGCTTGTGGATGGAATATTATGCCATGATCTTCTTCATTGATGGTGGTCTCCTCTACTTGGCCTTCAATGAGGGATAGAAGCTTGCTCCATGGAGAAGATTGCCTTGAAAATGCCTTGGAATTGCTTGAGATCTACCTTAGAATGCAAATGAGATGTGAATTGTAGGAGAGAGGCATGGATTCTTATGATGTGATGATACAAATGAAGATAGGTAGGTTGCTTATATAACTATCACATATATTTCAGAGCTCAAAACTGAAAGAGGACCGACGAGAATTTGGATTTCCTACTCAACCGTTAAGACTAGCCCTCAATTTAAATTTCAAAGGAAATCTTGGGGAATAAGCTAACTGAGTTAGCCTAGTCCTAGGAATAGGTTGTCCAGGTCAATCTAGTCCCATCAAAAGTATTATAAATTTGAACCACGAGTCTTAATTGTGGAGGGGATGTCAAAATGAAAAGAGGAATCGAGTTTGCGATACCCAAAATTAATGCAAGAGCCCATACATGCTAAAATGGGGATAGGCTAAATGTTTTGTTACATAGTGTTGCAACTTTAAGATGGTGCAATTTCTTATGAACAAAGTTTTAACTAAATAGATTATTTTAGTTAGATAGAGTGTAATAATTTAGTATATGGAAATTTGACTCATCCTTTGCCAAATGGATTTGTGGAACGTTGTTTTAGAAAATATAATGGTTAAGGTGATCTTGTCTTCATCTAAAGACTTTACAAGCATGATTGATCACCTATTTTCGTGGGGATAAGTTAGTCTACAATATTTCCAACAAGCTTGAGTGGTCATGGATTTACACAGTTCTATTCATTACTTGTGTATCTATCACTTCCTTTAAGAATTTGGCTTTAATGATTTTAAATGAAAATATCATAACATTTAACTTAAGAAATGTATTATACAAGTCATTGGAATCAAGAAGACCATGTGGAAATCAAAGATCTATATTTCTTTATTTCTAATTTGAAGTATACATAGTTTAAAAAGCATAATAAAACTTTGCCATGGCAACAGGACAGAAAGGGACAGCAGCACTACTAAACGAACAGACAAAAAGTCCCAAAGTTAAAGCAGGAAACAACAGGGACAGCAAAAAGGAAGCCAAAAGGACAAGCAAAGAAACAGTTACATTTCTTTAACCATTCCTTCAGCTTCCAGGACCATTAGTTGCATGTTGTTAACAGAAGTCTTCAGTTCCTCTGTTTCTTTGTCATCCTTTGGGCTCTTTTTCCTCGCACTAGCTCTAGTTCTCGATCCCGGTCCCATCTTTTC
>MU227855.1:1635761-1652803 GCA_018584345.1 Thuja plicata
TATATATATATATATATAAGCTAGTACAAATACAAAAAAAAATACATTTTATGCACATAATGAATTGAAAGCATCCAATAAAAAAATTATACAATTTAAATTGATGGATGTCTTTGTTTATTATTTCAAATAATTTATTTTTATTTTTTTAATTATAAATATTTATCAATATAAAAAATGTGTTATATTATTTAGTCAATATTAATAGATTGTGTTTTTTTTATATTTAAAAAACTAGGTTATATTTAAAAACATGAGAATAACATGATAAATATATCTTTTAAAAAATAAAATAATAAATAATAAATTGTACATCCTTCTTAAACATGGAGTTTTAGTACATTTTCTTTGAAAAATATTTATTTCTATATTTTAAGGACTTTATATTAACAATCTTTTTAATAATAAATATTATAAAATAATATATTAATATTAACTAGCATATCTATCTTTAGAGGAATATAGGTAAAACACACCAAGAGATATCATATTTGTTCATTATTCCATTAAAAATTATTATATTATTATTTAATAATAATTACTATTAACTAATGCTATATTAACATGGCTCTACTCTCGCGCATGAACTTTCACATTTGCACGACTGAATCTCTGGACTCTCAAATATGGCTATTCTTGAAGATGAAATATGCTCAGAAAAGTTCTCTCTCTTCTTCGGTCTTGAATTCTATTGTTAGCAATGATCTCCTGCATTCTTCCCAGAGCCTCAAGGATGACTCTACATCCTTTTCCCCTAGGATTCCTCCTAGGGTTTTTCCATGGGAAAGGCGTCTTTCGGTAATGGAAGATCAATGGGTTCCTGCCCATTTAAAAAATGCTAAATGGGCTTGCCAGCATAAAAAATCTGCATCATGTTCTTTTCGCCCTCTGAAACCCTCCTTATCCTTACCCATTAAAAATAGTTTCTTATGCCTCCACCCTCTGGATATTGAGCAAAATCTGAAAGACCTAAAATATTCTCCTCCCCACAAGAAAACCAACGCAAACATAAAAATGCAGAAATCTTCTAGGGTTTTGCACTCTGATCCCTCCCTTCAACCCAAACAATCCTTTAAACCTTCAGGAATCGTGTCCCCTCCTCAAACACCTTACACCTCGCCGCATAAGAGAAATCATTTTAAAACCCTACCTCAGATTAACATGGCCAATCATCACATACTAATCTCTCCATCCACGACATCGCCTAAAAATGCAACTTATACTCCTCATCAAAGAGATGCTTTCTATGCCAAACAATATCCTACAGAAGAAGCAGTTTCCCTTGATATCATCGATGGCTTAATGGAAAAAATGCAAGAGATTTGCGCATCTCTAGGTGTGATTTGCAGATGGAACAGAGTAGGTTCTTCCTCTGAAAATATTGTATTTTGGCTAGAACGACAAATGAAAAATAAGGTAAGTATTGTTCTTCTTCCTGAAAATTTCATTTTTATGATCTGTAGCAACAAAGAAATTAAAGAAAAACTGCTCAGGGAAGGATGCCCTAGTTACAAAAATATTAATTTTACAATGCTAGATTCAGTTTCTTTTTATAATCCACTTAATTTAACTGCTTTCATAGTCGAAAGAATCATTTTTCTTAAAAACATGCCGGTTGAATTCCTAAATGATGAACTTCTTAGAAAAATCAGTAATCTATATGGAAAATTTGTAGGGTTTGTAGATTCAAAATTTATGCATTCTGAAAAAGTAATTATTGTTAGGATGAATTTGAAAATTAAAAATTCTCAAACCTGTAGACATTAGAGGCAAGACCTAGACTCACAGAATCAATCCAATTATTTCTTATGCTAACCTAGACATAGATGAACCAGGTGAGATAATCTGCAAAGATTCTCCTTTACCTGTGCTCTCTCCTGGTAATACTTTGGGTATTTCAGACCCTATCAAACCCTATAAGCTTAATATCACTTTCTCTAAGGATAGAGGTGGTTTCCTGGTCTCTCCATCCAAATCACCAAAGAAAACCAATTCACATCAGCATAATCCTCCCCATTAGTAAGATCCCTGACATTCATCATCTTGCTTCTACACTATGCAAAACCCCATTATACCCTTCTGAACATCCATCTAAACACCATGAGATTATCATTCCTTGTGATGAATCACCGAGGCTGGGGAATCCTCCCATTCCACCCTTAATACTACACCTTCCACTATGATAAAGATCTCTTTATATCTAGACACATCAATTCAGCCCCCTATTACAGTAACTCCTTCCGGCAATCATCCCATTGAGTCTGAAATGATTTCTCAACTGAATCGCTCTATCCTAGTAGATGCAAAGGACAAGGAAAACCAACCAAGATTGATTTTGAAGGACCTAATTAATCTCTGGAAATTTAAACCAAGGAAATGAGATAACCGATAAAGATACAATTCAAGAAGAAGTCGAGATCATAGCTAATTATATTAGGGAATCCTTAACTGATGAATTGATGGACCATTTCTTGGATGAGATCTACGACAAAGAGGAATTGGATTTACAAAGGAAACTCCTCATTGAAGGGATTAAGCTAGTTTATCATGAGGAAGAAGAGATAGGATTGGGAGAGTAGTTAGTTAATCTAGAAAATCGGGAAATAGCTGATCCTGAATCTCTTGGCATTGTTGTTAACAAAGAAAGTCAATCTTCCCCTGATTGTGCAAAGATTTCAAAGAAGAGGGGTAGGAAACCAAAATCGGAGCTTAGAAATTTGGCCAGTGAAGCAATAGGAAAAATTAAGATAAATTCACTTCTAAATGCTGGGAAGGGGAAGAGCCTTCCCACGAAGCCATGAATATCCTCACCTGGAATGTTAGGGGCATGAATGCCCCTAACAAGCAGCGAATTATTAAACCTTGTATAAATAATTCTAAACCAGATATAATTTTAATTTGAGAAACAAAAATGCACAAGATAGAAATGTTAAATCATTTGGGATCCTCGTGGCCTCTCAATTAACATTATAGAGAGAAGAAGATCATGGATGTGTGCAAAAGTTAAAATTTTTAGAAACAATCTAACATTTAACATTGTTAATATATATGGTCCAATTCAAAACAAAGATAAAATAATAGTATGGAATAAAATTGAGGCTTTCCTTAATCTTCTCCCGGATGAATTATGTTTCATAGGAGGAGATTTCAATGTAATACCCAAAATCACTGAAAATAAAGGGGACAACAACATACTTCCGATAGCAGCTAATGACTTCATTAGCTGGAAGGAAAGGTTATCTCTTCTTGAAATCCCCATTGAAGAGAACTCCTTTACCTGGAACAAAAGGAGACAAGGCTTCTACAATATAGAGGAAAAAATAGATATATTTTTTCTTAAAGGTAGCCTAACTGACTCCAACCATGCCTTTTTAGATAAAATCCTTCCTATTTCTGGCTGTGATCACTTCTCAGTGCAACTTAGTATCCTTATGGAATCAAAGCCAAACAACTGCCCCTTTAAATTTGAACAAGCATGGCTCTGTGATCCTAACATTTTGAATCTGATAGAACAATGGTGGACTGAACCTAAATTGAAAGGCTCTAAGATGTACAATGTGGTAAATAAGATGAAAATAATTAAACAGAAACTGCTTGAATGGAAATCTGAAAATTTTGGTAACATCTTTGAATCAAAATTATGTCTTGAAGACAAACTAAAGAAGATTAACTCTCGGGTTATTCAGTTAGGTATGGATCATGAGCTCTACCTAAAAGAAAAATAACTCCTTTTAGAATATGAGGAAATGCTAGCCAAAGAAGAAAATTTCTGGAGACAGGAATCAAAGGAATCTTGGTTAGCAGTTGGTGACAGAAACACAAATTTTTTCACAATAGTACCAAACAGAGAAGAAGCACTAATAGAATTTCAAGTATTAATGATGTATTAGAATAGAGGATCAAAGATCCTAAAAAGATAGCATGTGAAATAGTCCAATACTTTAACAATATCCTCAATAACTTTAAAATCTCTAATCTGAATAAACAAACTGAATTACTGAAAAATATCCCTAGTGTCATAACTAAACAACACAATAAAATACTGACAGAAAAGTTCTCGATTGAAGAAATCAAAGCAGCACTAATGCAAATGAATCCAGACAAATCCCCTGGCCCTGATGGATTCTCAGTCATTTTCTTTCAGAAATTTTGGGACTTCATTGGGAAAGAGATTACAAAGGCTCTGGAAGGGGTTAGAAATTTTGGCCAAATATTGAGAGAAGTTAATAACACCTTCATTGCTCTCATCCCAAAAAAATAAAAACCTGAGAGCCATAGTGATTTCAGATCAATTACACTCTGCAACACACTATATAAATTACTAACTAAAACTCTAACCCTAAGACTCAAAAAACTCCTTCCTTTGATCATCAGTGAGGAATAGACTGGCTTTGTCCCGGTAGATCAATCTTCAACGGAGTCATCAATTCCAACGAAGCCATTCATTCTATCCAAACAAGAAAAAATCCTAGTATGCTTATAAAGCTAGATATTCAAAAGGCTTATGATAAGGTAGATTGAAGATTCCTCTGTAAATGCCTAGAGGATTTTGGATTTTCCAAAAGCTGGATCAACCTTATTTTTGAATGAATTTCCACCCCTATGATCTTGATCCTAATTAATGGGACTCCAGAAGGATTCTTTAGCATATCTAGAGGACTGAGGTAGGGAGATCCTATATCCCTTTTTTAATTTATTATCATGGCCGAAGTCTTAGGGTGGACTATTTCAAAGGAAAGAGAGTTGGGCTCTTTGGAGGGTATATCTATAACTAACAACTTACGTCCAATCACCCAACAACAATTTGTAGATGACACTATGATGTATGGTGTGAGTAATAGAACAAAACTAGATCCTTTGCAAGAATTCTGGAAACTTACTCCATGGCCTCGGGACAAGAAATCAACCAGAATAAATCTGAAGTTTTCTTCTTTAACACAAACATCTCAGTGGAATCTGATATATGTCGTATACTAAAGTTCAAAAAAGGTGTGCTCCCATGTAAATACTTGGGCCTCCCCTTAGAGAAAGGATGTAGATCCTCAGCTTTATGGAATCATACAATAGACAAAATTAAAAAAAATTCTCTCATGAAAAAGGAAAATGGCTCTCCTTTGTTGGGAGAGCTACCGTGGTTAGATCTGTGCTGGTAGCTATGCCAACTTACCAGCTTTCTTGCATTCATCTCCCCTCAAACAAACAAAATTAATTGAATAAGCATCTAAGGAATTTTTTCTGGCAAGGAAGTGGTGACAAGAATAAAATCCCCCTGATTTCTTGGGACAAAGTCTGTTGCCCTAAGGATGAAGGTGGTGTTGGCTTAAAAAACATTGGTGACCAAGAGAAAGCCTTGGGTGCTAAGCTAATTTGGAGAATGTATAAGAACTTAGAGTCTAAATGAGTGAATATTTTGACTTCAAAATATTTATCTGAGAACTCCCCCATTAATATTTTTAGAGAAAGTAACCCCCTAAGGGATCTAGAATCTGGAACTTTTTGCTAGAATGCCGACATGTCATCATGAACAAACTTACTTGGAACCTAGGTACTGGAAACAAAGCTCTTTTTTGGATAGACTCTTGGGGAGGCTATGACATTTTGGAAAAAGAATTAAACAATCCAGGTCTTAAAGATCACTTAGAATCAAGGGTAGGCACTCACTTTAGAAATTACATTTCCTTCAATGGGGAAGAGTGGGTTTGGAGATCATTAAAAGAGATAGGTATATCATCTGAAGAGGAAAAGTTATTAACAGATATTCTCAATAAGAGAAAAATTATACTAAATAATGATAAGGTCAGGTTGGTTTGGGATGGCTCAAAAAATGGAGAATACAACACAAGGGAGCGATACAACATCATTATCAAACACTATAAAAGACCTAAGACCGACATTCTTATAAACTTATGCTGGAACAAAAATGTCTCCCTAAAACTGGCTTTTGCTCTTGGCTAGCCCTTAGTTATAGACTCCTCACTGTAGATAGATTCAAAAAAATGGGGTTCTTAGGACCTAGCCGATGCTATCTTTGTGAAAACCAGGAAGAAGACATAGATCACTTATTCCTTAACTTCCCCTACACTTATCAATGTTGGAAATGGCTCCCAAAAAATCTTGGGTGGCTTACTGCCTTCCCTAATTCCCTCTTGGCTACGCTTCAAGGATGGCCTACTATCAAAAAGGGGAATATCTATGCAAAATTATGGATTATGGCCCCCTCAATTCTCATTTGGGAAATTTGGAAAGAGAGAAACAGGAGAATCTTCAAGGAAGAGAAAATGGATTACAAGCAAATTATTAAAAAAATTGAAGCAGCTATCATAGAAACTATCAACTCTAAAATTGCTAAACTACAGAAGGTGGATCTCTACATGAGTCACTGGGATGAAAAAATGTGAGGAAGCCAGATTGGCCTTGCTCTACCTCCCTTTATTGAAGTAGGTAATCCTGAGGAGGCACTAAAAAGGAAAGAATGTAAATGATCCTCACCTTGAGAAGGCTTGTTTAAACTAAACTTTGATGGTGCATCCCGGGGAAACCCTGGAGAAGAAAGAATTGGGTGTTGTATTCATAATAGAAAAGGCACAAAAATTGCTACTTTGGCTGCCCCCATTGTATTTGTGACAAACAATTGGGCTGAAATGATGACTCTAGTAAGAGGTCTTCAAAAATGCAAAAACTTAGGAATAGAGTATTTGGAAATTGAAGGGGACTCTAAAATTAATATAAATGCCTTAAGGAAAGGAAATACACCAAACTAGAAACTCAATTTCCTCCTCTCATAGGCTCTAACCTTATGTCAATAATTCAAAAAGACAACCATGAACCATATCTATCGAGAAGGTAATTTAAGGGCAGCCAAAATGGCTAACCTAGGGGCAGATGACATTACCTTATCTTAGGATAAACCCTTTGGAGAAGCCCAAAACCAATTAGAATACCCTTCTATCATAATTCCACGTTTTAAATTATTATGATAGAAACATATATTTACACATATATATGTGTATATATATGTAGGTATGTATGTATGTATGTATGTATGTATGTAGGTATATACATATGTAAGTATGTATGTATGTATGTATGTACTTATATTTATACATATGCATATAAATACACCAACTTATCCCATTTTTGCATGCACATCTATTTTCATTTACATATACAATAATGGGAAAGAAAGATACTGAGAGGGGGGGGGGGGGGAATCAGATCTTCAAATTTAAANTGAATCAGATCTTCAAATTTAAACACTTAAAACAAACTGATCCACATTCATACATATATGACTCTAATGTAATATTAGATAGCATCCATATAATGAAATAAATAACTCAACACAAGAACTTGGTAACCTAGAAACCCAAATAGGTAAAACTGGGGTGGGGATGACACCCACAAAATTCTCCACTACTACAGTAATAAAGTGTGCCTGTTAAGGCTACAAAAGTTGATTAGAAGATGCAATTTACCCTATTAAAGGTCTGCCTGGTTAAGAGCTAAAGATCATTACAATCTACCCTGTGAAAGGATTTCAACTTACAATAAAGTAAGCACTCTGTTAGAAGATTTAAAAAGGTTTGCTAAAACTACTCTGTTAAGATATTTTCACCTGATACAATGATTAGAATGTCTCAAATATTGATCCTTCGTTATGCACTCTGATGCTGATGACAGATCTCCTCTTTCCAGTACCTTCTATGATCTCACAATCTGATATAACTTTACTCTGTTGTTCACTGTGTTGTCTCTCTGCTTGATCTCAGCTTCTAAACAAAATAACCCTCTGTGCATTTCACTTCAAAATGCAGTCACCACATACACTTCGTCTGCTCTCTTCTTACACACACAAAAATAGGGTTTAGAAGCAATCTAATATATCTATTCAAGATGATAGCGAGATCTAGATCAATGATCAGGATCTAATACCCATACCTTGATGGTTTTACAATTAATGTTTACAATAGATCATGCATAGGATAAAACAATTAAATGCATAACTAACTCCATGGAAGAATATTAAATGCATACATAAGTCGGCTCAAAAAGATTATACAAGTCGGCCAGATCACTTATCCTTGAAGTTTGAATCATTCCAGACATGTCTACAAAAACTATTCTGCTCGGCACTTGACTTCTCTGTCGCTCGGTACTTAACATCTCTGTATTCTACTAGGCTTGGCAATGTAACTCAGCTCGGCAATGTAACTAGGCAAACTGAATACTGCTCGGCAATGTTGCTCGGCCTTGCATAGTTTTAGTTCGGCCACAATGATATCTAACTAAAACTGCCTAAGTGAATGTCTAAGTGTTGGTCACTAATCATCAACAGAACTTAGAGATTAACAATCTCCCCCTTTGATATTAGTGGCAAAAACACACTTATCATTACTTCCGTTCATTTCCTCAAAATGTTGCCTAAGTATACTAAGTACTCCCCCTAGGAATATACTCAGAATTATGCATACAAAAATTTTACATGCCTTAAAAAATATATACAAGTGTACCTGGTTATGTACTGATGTATCATACTGTATCCTTTCCAACTTCCTTACCAATTTCCCCCTTGTTTTTGTCATTGATTGCTGGTGGGGTTAAGTTGTACTTATCCAAAAATTGTTTATGAAGCTGCATGGTGGATTCAAATTTAGTATCCCAGCTTTCCTTGGCAATCTTCATAACTTCCAATTTTATTTCTAGCTCGGCAGCTAGACTCACTAAACTTTCTATAGTTGATAGATTTGCATTTCTCTATGATAACTCCTTTGCAATTGAAAGTTCCTTCTATATTACCTCCAAGTGAGGCAATAGGCTTATCTAAATAGTTATCAATTTGGCCCTAATTCGACCATCTTCAGCCATAAGCTCAGCTATTCTCCGTTGTGCATTGATCAACTTAGTAAGATGGAAAGAACTAGAAGTAGTATCCTTACCCAAAGTAGTGCCAGTTGATCTCAAATCTAACTGTAGTTACTCAACAAGCTGTAGATTATCCTTTGTGAAAAATTCAACATCACATAATTTCCTGTACAAAGAATAAACATTGGCTGTAACTTTCTCTAAAGTTTCTACAAGAATAGAAAGTTCAACCTATTTTGTTGCAATCTCTTCTGAGATTTTCTCTAGAACTTTTCTCTCAAATCTTCTCCTGGACCATTGTAGAAGTTTTTCATTGCTGTCTATGTCATCATCAGTTACCTTCTATACAATTTTAACTAATTGATCAATAATTGGATCTTGAGGCATTTCATCCTCTAAGTCAAAAGCCTTTGCAAATATATCCTTGATGTCATGCCACACCTGCTTTTTCTTTTGTTCTATCTTCATCTCTTCATGTCTCTTCTTTCTCTTAAGCAATTCTTGAAGAGTCCCTATTTGTTCAAAAGATAATTCATTGGGATCCCATTATGGAATCACAATGACCACATCTAATGTTACATCTAGAATTTGAGACTTCTTCTTTAGAAATTTCTTTTTCTTCAACTCTGGTGAACTTATGCTCGGATGCATAATACCTTTTCCTATGACATTGTCAATATCCATTGCCTCTTTTAATTTTGTCAATATTGTCTGTGGATTGGGCATACCACCAGTTTTAGGACCTATGGGAGTTGATGATGCAGAGTGTGGTAGATCAACCAACACTTGCATTGCCTCTTCTTCTTTAGGCTTATCAATAGTATCCATTATCACTAATCCACTATCTAAAATTGTTTTCACAATCTCTAAAATAGGTGGATTCTGTGAAGTCAACTCTTGTGCATTTGTTTTCTATTTCTCTTCACCTTTCTGATCATTGACAACTTCAATTATCTCATCAGATGCTGTGGTATTTCCTTTTTCAGTATCAGTTGCCTTAATAGGTGAATCAGTGTATGTACCACTCGGCATATCTTGTTCCTCGACATTCAAATTGCTTGGATCACCAACTATGAAATCCATCAGACTGTTTGCAGTCAGATCAACAGAATTAGTTGAGTCTAATGCATCTTTGGTCTTGTCCTGTTCTGTAGAAATTTGACCTTGAATCATTTTTGGCTCAGGGGTAGTCTTCACTTCAACTTATTTTGTCTTTTGCTCATATGTTCCCTCACCAGATTTCTTATCTTTTGGAATGGCCAGTCCAAATATTTCCTTCCAAATCCTTGTGCTCTGCTGTACTAAACCTTCAATATCATTTTTTGGAACAACATAACCTTTGAGCTTAGGAACAAACCTATTCTTGTATTCCTTAATGAATTTTCCTCTTTGTTTTGAGGTTAACTCAGGTATTACCTTGGCTAGAGTTCCTTCCCTGATCTGTCTCTCTGTAGTAAGTGCAAATTCCCATTTGCTTGACATAAAATCATATAGTTCATTCGGAACATGATTTCCTATCTCTGTAGGAGTTAACTTGAAAGTACTCATCATATCCAAGAGTGCTTCCTGAACTTTGTGCCTATCCACATTATTCAATTTCTTATACTTAATGAACTTGAAAGTTGCTAACCCTGCTGAATTTCTCAAAGTGTCACATACCTCATCAATAATAGCTGGTTTCTTAAATTGTGCTTTAGGTATGTTGTTGGGTTCATCAATTTCAGTCTTTTCGTCATCACTGTCTGTCCCCAAATCTAGTTTCCTCCTTGGTCTCTTTGCTAGCTTACTCGGCTCAGCCTTAGGAGCAATTTTAGCTTCCTTTCCAGAACTGCTTTCTGCAACTTTCCTCTTTCCATACACTTTTGTTTGTACTTCTACTGGAGAAGTAACAGTAGATGCTCTAGTCCTCGGACGATTAGCTACAGGAGGTGTAACCTTAGGTTTAGCTTTGCTTAGCTTGGTTACAATGACAATTGATGGTCTTTTACCCTTAGCTTTCTTAGTGATCACCTCAGATGCACTCACTTCCTCTTCTGTAGATATATCCTCACCTTGTCCTGTGGTCAAGCCTAAAGGTGCATCCTCAGGTTCTTCATCACTACCTAAACCAACCATTTTCTTCAGATTTTTCACAATTTTCTTTCTTTTTCTCTACATAGTTCCCTAATTCAAGCTTCTAGAAATTTTAGCTTTGGCTTCATCAAAATTTCCGAATCTCTCCACTGTAGTATCAATTGCCTCGGCTAGGAGTGCAATGATGGCAGTTGATGCTTCATCAATGTTAATTTCATATGGAAATGGTTCTAAGCATGTTACCCTAGGTGTCACAGCCTAGATATAAGTGTTATTTGTATCAACTAGAAAATAGATTTCTTTATAGTGCTTCTCAACTAGTGATCTAGGAATCCTAGTTCTTAATCTCATTCTCTTCTTTAATTCTACAAAATAGATCCCCATAATGCTATTGAAATTACTTCCTAGTTTCTCAATACATTCACTAATCTGAACTGTAATGGGTCTATCCTTTTTCCAAGCAATATTTCCCAATGTAGGAAATGTATCCTGAATGTAGAAAAATATACAAACTAGTAAGGAACCAAACTTACATGATGAGCTTTTAGCCTTTCTGATTGATGCTAGTTTCTTGGCTAATTGTGTCTGTTGTAGCTCGGCAAGATCATATGTATGATTCTTCTTAACAATTTTCCATGCCTGGTCAACGGCTGTACAAGGAATACTATCCAATCTACTCGATTGATAGAACTTATGTGCTATTACTCTTACTCCAAAATCAAGTTCTAGGCCTTTAATTGTAGAGATAGTCATACCTCTATTGTTCCATACGGCTCCAGTATTCAATGTAATTTCCTCTTTGCTGTTATCCCTCATTGTCCATTTTCCGTTTACTACAGGATATCCAGTCACTTTATGAATCATGTTTTTGGTAATCTTGACTGGTCCATTATCCAACCACATACACATATCATGAACTCGGCTAAGAATAACCTTAATCCATATTTCTTTGAAACCTTGTGGAAAATCTAGGGCATGAGTTAACCCTTTGTTGGCTAAATGTTTGAATTCTCCCTTCAGAACTCCATCGACACACAATTTGTTGTAGGATTTCCTCAATTCACTATCACCTACTTCACCAATATTAACCATGTAACATGATCAAACATCATGGATCATAAGTACCTTGGGTGGAATGGATGAGAGGGCTCCCATTAAATCACTCTGAATTGCACTTTTAGGAATGGCTCGAAAGTTGAGAGGTTCACATTCATCACTCTGTACTAACTGAATTTGCTCTTGTTCTCCCTCCATACTCTTAGCTTGTGTGGAAGAACTTGCAGCCATAATCTTGAAATTAGGGTTTGAAAGATGAAGAATAGAGTACCTCGAAAAGTAATTCTTCACACTATTCACCTTAGGATTGCTGATGGCACGCTGACAAAATCTTCGATGCTAACTTCGTTAAGATCAACTCTGCAAATTATTTCAATCGCTCCGTAAATAGTAAAAATAACAAGGTAAAAATGAAGTACCAACTGTTCATCCTTTATAGACTTTGAAAGGTCAAGGTAGGTAAGCAATGAATGTTCTGCCCATTGAGTTAGTGCAAGCCAGCTATCCTCGGCTTTCTAACACAACTTGCATCCCACTCGGCTTACTAAACTTGGCCATCACAAAACTTACTCGGCCAACAAAACTCGACACACACACTAAAGAACTCGGCCTTAGTGTCCATGATTGGTGCTCAACATCTATAGTGCAATTGGCTCATCTCGGCATTTATCTTCAAAATATGTCCCAGTGCATCTTAACATATGCAAATATGGACTTTGGTACATTTCATGTTAGGAACTAATGTAAGATAAGAATTTTAAATGTAGTTCCTTACATACCTCTTTTTCTTAGTTGGAGATGATGTGATCACCTGAGCCATTGGATTGGGTGACCTCAGCTTCACTAGCTTCATTGCTGCATGGTTCAGACTTCTTAACCTATGTCTTGTTCATTTGTGCTCTAATTTTCTCAACAGTAGGAGCAGGTACCCTAGTCTTACAATCTTTCCTTGTATGACCAATTTTTAGACAACTGTGACAAACTAGGCTTCCATTCATCCAACTTTTAGACTTTCCTCTGAAATGTGTCATGCAGTTTTCTGTAAAATGTCCATACTCACCACAGTAATGACAACTATGCCCTATGTTGTAATCCCACTTGTAAGTATTGCCTTTTCTTGGTGATTTCTCTTGTACCTTTGATGTCCACTATTGTTTACCTTTTGATCTACAATCTTGTGCTCTATGACCATATTTGTGAAAGTTATAGCAATTACCATTGAGTCTAGGTGTTTTTCTTGCCTTTGTCTTACATTCACGTGCTTGACGTCCAAACTTATTACAGTTAAAGAAATAACCATTAAAGTTAGTTTTAGGATTGGACTTACCATTCTTGCTTCGAAAAATATTTGTTGTATGACCTGGTTTCCCACAGTGGTGGAAGATAGGTTTGTTGTTTCTTGGCTTTGCATACCTTCTTTCACCTGTCTTAGATGATTCTCCATCTTCAGTGGTTGTATGTTGTTTAGTGTGACCTAATCCAGAAGAATCTTTAGGTCTTCTTGATGCTTTCACCAGTTGTTCAAAGTAGCTCATAGCTGCATTAGGATCATTCACTCTGTTATTAAGTTCTTTCTCAGGTCTCAATTCATCTTTCAACTGACTAGTCTCAGATCTAAGATTTATAATCTCCAAGTCTTTCCTACTGATCTCCTGATTCACAAGTAGTAATTGATTTGCCATGTTAACTTGATTCACTATCATTGTTTGTACATCATGTGTTCTTTCATCAATTCTGATAGTCATCATTCTTTTTTCTTCTTCTGCCATAGCCTTTTCATCTTCGGCTTTCTTTTTCTATTCAACAACTTCACACATTCTTATTGATTGGGATTTGTGTTCCTTTTTCAAGTTTCTGACTTCTTCACATAGTGCGTTGTTCTTTTCCAGTAGATTTGCTATTGCTACATCGCTCTCAGTAGAATCTCCATTCTAAAATAGATTTTTGGTGTCCTCTTCCTGATAATGAGTTTCATTCATTTGTTTGGCCAAATCTTTCCTTGTAGTCAAGGACTTCTTTAATTCTTGTCTTGCTATCTCAAGCTGTTGTAGTGCTAGCTAAATATCAATCTTTTGATTCTTAATGACTTTACCCATCTTGTAGATCTCCATCTCAAGATCTATATTCTCAAGCTAATTATGACCTTTTTAGAGAACTGAGCTCTGATACCAATTGTTGGAAATACAATAATGGGAAAGCAAGATAATGAGAGGGGGGGTGAATCAGATCTGAAAATTTAAACACTTAAAACAAACTGATCCACATTCATACATATATGAATCTAATGTAATATCAGATAACATCCATATAATGAAATAAATAACTCATAACACAAGAACTTGGTAACCTAGAAACCCAAATAGGTAAAACTGGGGTGGGGATGACACCCACAAAATTCTCCACTACTACGGTAATAAAGTGTGCTTGTTAAGGCTACAAAAGTTGATTACAAGATGCAATCTACCCTGTTAAAGGTCTGCCCGGTTAAGAGCTAAAGATAATTACAATCTACCCTGTTAAAGGATTTCAACTTACAATAAAGTAAGCACTCTGTTAGGAGATTTAAAAAGGTTTGCTAAAACCACTCTGTTAAGAGATTTTCACCTAATACAATGATTAGAATTTCTCAAGTATTGATCCTTTGTTATGCACTCTGATGCTGATGACAAATCTGCTCTTTCTAGTACCTTCTATGATCTCACAATCTAATATAACTTTACTCTATTGTTCACTGTGTTGTCTCTTTGCTTGATCTCAGCTTCTTAACAAAATAAACCTCTGTGCATTTCACTTCAAAATGTAGTCACCACATACACTTCATCTACTCTCTTCTTACACACACAAAAATAGGGTTTAGAAGTAATCTAATATATCTATTCAAGATGATAGCAAGATCTAGATCAACGATCAGGATCTAATACCCATACCTTGATGGTTTTACAATTAATGTTTACAATAGATCATGCATAGGATAAAACAATTAAATGCATAACTAACTACGTAGAAGAATATTAAATGCATACATAAGTCAGCCCAAAAAGCTTATACCAGTCGGCCATATCACTTATCCTCGAAGTTTGAATCATTCCAGACATGTATACAAAAACTGTTATGCTCGGCACTTGACTTCTCTGTCGCTCGGCACTTAACATCTCTGTATTCTACACTTCTCGGCAACATAACTCAGCTCGGCAATGTAACTAGGCAAACTGAATACTGCTCGGCAATGTTGCTCGGCCTTGCATAGTTTTAGCTCGGCCACAGTGATAGCCAACTAAAACTGCCTAAGTGAATGACTAAGTGTTGGTCACTAATCATCAACAGAACTTAGAGATTAACATATATATATATATTGTAATACTTAGATACAAATATATTTACATATTTATATGTATGTTTCCATTTATTAATAGCGTTACTATGAAGTCTATTTATTTTCAACTTCTTTATTCAGGACATAGACTTTCCTTGATATCTATGTCAAAAACCAAAGTTGCATCCTCCTCCAACAGATAAGCCTACACAACAGGTAGGAAGCAAAAACTAAGGATAAATTGATCAACTTCTTTAAAATAGATGAACTTATCCATATAGGATAAAGCATTTCACATGTATTCATATATAATTAAAAGGCACTAAAAGCCACAAGCCTTTAGTAAGGTTAAACAAGAAATAATCCACTTACTAAGAATAATTAACGACAGAACAATCAAATCATTAAAAATTAAGCATCATCCATAATATATCACATCAATGTACCAACTTTTGGTGCATTGAATACCATAAGAAGCCTTGTGTAATATGATACAGCCTCTTCTGACATATACAGATGAGATAATAAATTAAACAATTACACAACATTAACTCTTACCATATCATCAACAAATGGAAGTGTAATATAGGGTTTTTAACCAACATAAGATCATCTTTTAGTTTGAAAGGTAGTATCGATCAGAACACTCTGTGCAAGCTCTATTCATAAGAGTAATGGAGACCAATATCAAACTCATTAGCCTTGATGAAAATAATCTTTGGGCCTTTAGAGGACCGATCAAAGTTGAAAGGTGGGACAAGCTGCTAAAAATAGATGATCTGGGCAAGGGGGCAATGGATAAAATTATGGGTGAGGAAGCCTTTAACCATGACTATGTGTACAGAGTTGATTGTGACATTTTTGGCACCTTCGCTTCTATCCTTCTAACTCTAAAGATACCCAAAGGTGAGGTTATTTCAACATGCATAGAGCTTTTTGATGATAAACATTGTAATGGTATTATGATTTCTACTAACAACGTCAACATTGATTTAATGATTCCCTTTCTGAAAGAATACATGGAAAGCCCCATGGGCTCTTTGGCTAACAAAATCCACTGTGTCAGAAGAAAAATTCTGGTCTTTAATGATAAAAATGTGTTTTTTGAAAGAATGGGTCTCATTAGAAGGAATGTTGAATTCCTCCTGAAATGGCTCCGTGTCAAGCCATGTGATGATGTCAAGTGGATTAAAGAGTATTTGGAAGCTGAAGGATTTGAGGTTGAAGCCGACTTTGGGTCTATGACACTTGATGACATACAACTGTTCCCGCCGACCATTATGAGGAAATGGACCAAAGGCTTCAAAGCGGTTAAAGGCAAAAGACGATTCGACATTGGCCTTGAAGAATCTAATGAGGATGAGGAGGAACTTGTTTTCCACACACCGATTAGAAGGAAATTGTAGTTTTTAGTACTTAAATTTATGATACTTTTTCACTTGAAGTTTAAACTGTTAATTTTCTAATTCCGGTAAACTCTAGAGGCTCTTTTGATTATTTTAATTTCAGTATAAACTTTTAACATAGTTTAAACAAGCTTATATAGTACATGGATTAAAGATAGATTTTGTGGGGCAAGCTGAAATATGCTCCTCTCAACTATTTGGTGGCCTAGTAATAGCAATATGATTCATGTCCAATCTATTATGTTACTAGAAATCTGATGTACAGGTAAATATCCCCGTTCATAGGCATACTATTTTTTATTCAAATACAAATATATATATATATATATATA